>PVIU01005835.1:0-108383 GCA_004026605.1 Ondatra zibethicus
AAGTGGTTTGTCACTTTAACCAATTAAGAAAAGTAGGCCTGGAATATGAGACTGTCCCTCTGTTTATTTATAAACACCCTAAATGTTTATAAAGTATAAACCCTTGCCTTTACCTATGCTCCTACTGCGAAATCATTTTCAGTAAATGCCTCCTGCCAACCGGTTGATATGGAGGTTTGCGTTTTGCCCGCTCTCCGTTCTGCTAAGGAGAAACATGACAACTGCTTTTAATAAAAGCTTCAGTAAATAGACTCTGAACGTTGAAGCTGGAATTATTTGACTTCTTTTAGTATGTCAAAAGTTTTAAGGACATAACCCCTAACCGCTCTCTGGTGAGCCAAAAGTCAATATATTTTTACAGCACTTAACTTTTCCCGGAATGGCTTTCACCTTTTTCACAATAGGTCAAAACAGAAAACGTATTTGAATCCCTTTCATCGGCTATCCCATTAACTGAAAATATTCTTTATATGTTCAGTGTCTGTCACATCTGAAGAAAGGGAGCAGAAATGATGGGAGGGGAGGCGGGGAAAGAAGAGGAACCAGAGGAGCTCCTTCAGAAATCCACTGTTGATTCACCCTGAGAATTAAACTGACACTAGGGCTCAGTCTCTGTAACTTATAGCTTCTGTACAAAATGCCACACAAATATGTGTGTGCGCCTCTAGGGGTTTTATTTCACAAATTGGGAAAATGAAATTTGTGCAGGGGAAACGTGATTTGAAATATGAAGCCTGCCTCTTCACTCAATGCTCGAATGTTGTCACTGGAGGACTTCATGATATCGCTTTCATCAGGGCCACCCCTAATAGGCTACAAAAATAGATGTTACTAGGTCCTGTTGCTAAAGGTATGACAACTTTTCCCATCCTGCTATGGTAATTAACAACACTCAGTAGAATTTAGCTTCAGTCTGCAAAAATTCAAATAGTTTAATTTCTATGTCCCTGAGTCTAGCTCACTGTGCTGCACAATACCTCACAGGAGGTCTCAGGAGAGGCTGTGATAAAGATCATGTTATTGACCGCAAGTTCCAGGTACTCTCTGAGCTTTCTGCACCCTTCCCTATTGTACTGGATGGATTGCACCAGGCATGAATGGTAGAAATACAGCTGTTTTCCAAATAAGGAAGCAGAGGTTATGTAATTCTGCAAGAAGTCAATTCAGGGTTTCAACTCTACACAGTCTTTCCACAACGTTCACTTATATGCACAACTAATTGCCTTGCAGAAAACGGTGCGCTGTGACGAACTAACTGCCGTTAGTGGGCAGGACAGGAGTTGCTGTGTTTCTTTAGATAAGCTGACCTTCACAATTCTCCTGCGGAGGGACTGTGGGAGAGGGCAGAGGCTGGAGATCAGGAGGAAGGGGAGGGGAACGAGAGAGGGTGATGCGGTGAATAGGCTGGTTGTAAATTCCGTACATTGTAGAACAACTTTTTGTAGATGTGCAAGACCTGGAATTCACGTGGTCTTTCTTTATCGAGTCAATGTGGTGCACCTTAGACCTTATGAGGGGCCACTCAAAATACACAAGAGTAAATAGTGAGTCTCAAAATTGTGGGACGGGATTCATTCCACACACTAAGTATCAAGCCTCGGGTTTGATGTTAGGGTTATGCCAGTTGTGACGTGCAGTCTCCCGATCCTCACAGCCCAGAGTGATGCCTCAACGTTGCCCCGAACGTTCCATTGCCTTGAACGTACCATTACCCAGAACGTACAGTTGTCTGGAGCATAACATTGCCCAAAATGTAACATTGTCTCAAACGTACCTTTGCATAGAAGGTACCCTTGCCCTGAAGTATTGTGGCACAGTGCCGCGAACTGCAATGTCGCCGGGGTGAGCAAGGAAATGATCACCACCAATCCCTTGGAGGTTCCAAATTGCTAGGACTAAAAATTGTTAAACTGGCAAATATCTAGTGAATATCGGGTTACCTTAAAGCAGACAGAAATTCTGATCTACCCCAAGGCAAACAGGCTCCTTCTTTCAAAAACAAATGTCAGCATGTCATTCTGTTAGGAGTCCCCAAACAGAAACCCATGCACTTTAAATTCCATCAAAGGGCTAGAATGGAGAAGGAATGTTGGAGTCGCTTTGAACATGCTTGGGTACTCTTACATGCGGTTAAAGCATCTTAGTTCCACTCCAAATGTTCTAGGTGTTGAGTAACAATGAGGAGCTACGATGATAGGCGCACACGCTTTGCCGGGAGCAGCAGGTGAGTCGAGACCTCTGCCGTTGACTTTCTGATTTAACTTTTCCTTCTGAAACCTTTGTCTGCTCTACTCTCATATGAGCGCAAACACAGTCTCCCGTTTATTCTCCCTGCTCTGTGCTTCCATTCAAGTGTCTCTTTCATGTTAGGGAACTAGGGTCCCTAGAGGAAAAATATTACCGACAAACACAAAGTGAACACAGTTCTGCCGCCTTGGGGGCTGCCAGCGCCGTTGTTCCCGGTGATCAGCGAGGAGCCAGAAGATGTTAAATTGACATCTGTTAGGAAGTAGTTTTCTGAGACTCGTGTTTCAAAATGTAGAGAAGGAAAACAGATGACACCATTTTTCTTTCCCCCTCTTTTTTGGCTTAAACTGAGAAACTAGAAAATCACGCCAGATGTGCTATGATGTTTCTCTGTAAACACATGCTGCTTCCTAAAGAATAACGTAGACGAGCCAGAGGTCAGAGGTGCGCTCCCCAGAGCATACTTTGGGGCTCGGTTTTGTTTTTTACTAAATTTTAACTCCCTGTTGTGATGAAAATACTTGCAAAGGTCGATGGAGCAAAAACAATGAATTCAATTTTTTATAATTATTGTGACCTGTATAAACTCCGTTCTCCATAGAACTGATTAGTGGGAGATCTAAATAAAATTCTGAGGGGAGACACCTCACGACAAAGCCTGGAAATGCCTGAACAAAGTGACTTAAGAACGACTAATGCCATTGGTGTATCTGACACATTAATCTCAAGTCGTTCATTCTCACATGGGAATTAGTTAGCACAAGGAAACACAATCAGGAAGTTGTCATTTTACATTTGCTGGTTTTAACTCTCAGTGTGCAGTGCTCTCCTTTGGGCAGTGTCCGGTCACCGTATGTACACATATACAAAAGCACATACCGTGTCCGGCATAGATCAGTTTTGTGGGGGTGGGGGGATTCTAAATTCATGGTTATAATGACTGGGTTGAGTGATGGTTGAGCACACCACCGGTCAAATATACTCTTAGACCTTTTATGTTTATGTAAGTTTTCCTTCACTTGATCTTAAACTTTCAGGATATAATCATTGAGCTCTTGGTTGATGTTTTTGCCTCCATGAAGAACGGATACAAAGAAGAATAAGCCAGCACAGAGGAGGACAGGAAGAGGGGGAGAATAAGAAGGAGGGAGGATTCTGATAACTTACAACTGTGGGACTAATTACTGAACTCCCAAATTAGTTAAGCTCGGTCCCTCTCTTGATTCAAGTCTAGCGTCACTTGAGTTTTACTCTGTTACGATCCAGGAGGCACAATCATTTCATGAGAAATCACTTTCTGTTGAGAGCATTACAGAAGTTTCATGGGAGATGCAGCCCTGGGCAGGATCTTGAAAGATGCCAAACTGGAGCAGAAAGAGATATGGACACAGGGAGACTGATCACTAGGCCTTATAACCCGAGGCATTGGTTCAGGGAGAGCAGGAGTAGCCATGGCGTCTCTAGTCCAGGCTGCATGAAGGACTCCAGGCTGGTCTGTTGTCTCAGTTATTACGGCATGCGGACTCTTGTCTGCTCTGTTTACTTCACAGTGTTGCATGTGACGGGAGTAATCGGTGATAACAGGGACGTTTCATGTATTCTGACACACAGCCTGGAGCCTGAATGACAGACTGTGTGGTGGTAGTGGAAACAGAAATAGAGGATCCGGTCTTTGAAGATGACAGTCTCACCCACCACTGAGCATTTAAACTCTGTCTCTCTCTGTCTGTCTCTTCTCTGTCTCTGTCTCTGTCTCTCTCTCTCTCTCTCTCTCTCTCTCCATATGTGTGCACACCACCAGAGGTCAGCGTTAGGTGTCTCCCTCAATTTTTCTCCATTTTATTTTTGGGGACAGGCTCTCTCACTTGAACTGGAGCTTAGAGATTCAACTAGACCAGCTGGCCAACAAGCCCCAGTGATTTTCCTGTTTCTTCCCCCCACAGCACTGGGGTTGAAATCACACACAGTCTCACCTGGCTTTTTAGATGGATGTTGGGGATCCAGACTCATGGCCTCTCACTTGTATGGCAAGCACTTTATGAAGTGAACCATCTTCTTAGGTCCTCTAATATCTTTAAGCATAGTTAAAAGGACCTGTTAGACCAAAACACTTATGTGCTCAGGATAATAAAAGATTTATACACTGGCTCTGTCCCTTATTTATTTTTGTTGTTTGTTATATATGCCGACGTTTTGTAGTCTGCTTTGTTGTTTCTCGTGAGTGCTGCATAGACTGCCTTACATTGTTTTCATGGGCCAGTTTTTGATGACAGTGCCGGGGATCACCAGCAGATGTCACTGTGGGTGACCATGCCTGCCTAACAGCCTCTGCAGCTGATGCTGGCAACCGTCCCTCTCTGCTGAGAACCACAGTCTTGCCTTTGCTATGTGTATTTTAAAGGTCATTTTATCCTAAGGTTCTACAGTTCAAAACATAGAAGGGTGCACAGCGGAACCTCTCCTAATTCCTGCGTCGTAAGCTCTTTCATCACAGCAAATCCGTTACTACTCTCGTGTATTTTCCCCCAAGTATATCTTACGCTTATGTAAATAACTGTCCACACAGGTTCCTCCCCCTTTATTTATACAACTTTATATACTTTAGGAGTTGCAGAGGAGTGGAGGTCTTCCTGATCGTGGCTTCATATCTGATGGTGCACAGTGCCTTTGCTTCCCTAGATAACTGCTCACAAAGTATGCGAGTTGTTTCTGTTTGTCCCGGGTTTGTTTATGCAAATGATTTATGAATCTACTACAGCTGCAGTCTTAGTCAGTATTAATCCCAATTTCTCTGGGAGTTCCAACTCTTCAGCTTTGAGTGAGCAGGTTTAAGACAGCAATTGGACTTTGCATGTATTTTTTTTTTTTTTACTTTTAGTCACCTTGCCCCTTTCTTAAATTCCATGTGCCCACACCAATTGTACTGATGCTCTTGAGTATCTGGTTATATAGGTGTAGGATTTGCAAACACTGGGAACTGGACTGTTGTTTGTCCGTGCTGTACCTAGAGTCCCCTGGTGTCTTCTGTTCTTCAGAACTTCTACCTGTCTCGGAACTTTGGGGGAAAAAACTGTCAACCAAAAAGAAGTATTTCAAAATGAGGGTAAAACCGTTTTCACTTTTATTAGATCTTTCATTTTTCATATATGTATTCAAGGTTACCATTCCCAGGAGACACACACATACTGCACATAACACACATACACAATTTTAACAAGTAAATAATATATTTTTACAGGTTTCCAATCTCCAAAGGGACCATAGACTCTGGCCACCAGCTTGAAATTCCGTGACACTTCTAAGCTTCTCCCAGCTCCCTCTTGTCACGTTGTCCGTCCTGAGTCTGAAGGTCGTAATGACCCCTAGGAGTCCTGTTCCAAAACGGCTCCTTCTCTGGTGTTGAGGACAAATATTCTGTTACGGAACTGATTCTCTTTTGTTCTTCTAGTCATTAGATTTGTCAGGGTTTGGCTTCCATCTCAGGACACTGCAGAGACCTAAGCCTACTGCTCCATGTGGTTCTCAACCTGTGGGTCACAACCCCTTTGGGAGTAAAACAACCCTTTCCCAAGGGTTGCATATCAGGTACCCTGCATATCAGCTACTTACATTATGATTCCTAACAGAAGCAACATTACAGTTCCAAAGTAGCAATGAAATGATTTTGTGGTTGGGGGTCACGCCAGCGTGAGGAACTGAACTAAAGGGTCTCAGCATTAGGATGAGAGCCACTGCCCTAGATGGAGAAGAGCTGAGAGCTGCTTGGGAGGAGTGAGGATAGAATTCTCCTACTGTTTCTGAAACCCTAGGAACTAGAGTTCAAACATGTGCTTTTCTTTTTCCTCCTGCATTAGGTGGGAGCTAACACAGAGAGCCACAGCTGGACAGTGTGCAGAGAGTGTTTGGAGCACTGAGACTCACACGGCATGTCTTCATTGACTCCCTCCCACTGGGGCTCAGGGAACTATGTGGAAGAGGAAAGCCTGGAAGAGCCAGAGGGCATGGATGATACCAAGAAACAGTATCTTCAGGCACAGCAGGATTGGTGTTCCTATGCACTCAAAGAGACTGTGACGGCATACATAGGACCCGTATAGGTTCAAGTGAGACCGGGTCTCAGCGCGGAGAGGGCAAGCGAACTTCAGCTCCCATCCCTAACTAAGACTCTGTCTCTGGTTGACAACCATATACAAAAGAAAACTTACTTTTCTCCAGTGGAGTCCCACTGGGTATATAAATAACACTAAAGGACAGGCCCCGTGCCAAGCAAGAGGAGGCCAGCACAAACAAATTTGGAGATATCTTGTGCTTCATGTTGCTTTGTTTGGGCATTTTGTACCTTACCGGTTTTTTGCTTGTATGTTATGATTTCCAAATTTGTGTTTTTATGATTTTTGTGTATTTGTGTTTGTATATATGTATGTTTTATGTGTATGTCTGTATGTATATGTGCTTTTAATGTTTTTCCTTTTAAAAATTCTGGTTTGTTTCTTTTATTTGGCTATTAGTTTTCTAAAGAGAGAGAGAAAGAAAGAAGGCATGGAGTTGGGTAGATGGGGAGATGAGGAAGATTTGGGAGGAGTTGGGGGAGGTGAAACCATGATCATGATATATTATATGAAAAAAATATTTTCAGTTTTTTAAAAAATGTGCTTTTCCTACATTTTTGCTATTCATTCTTCTATCATCCATAAAGCAACGTGAGGCAAATCTTGTGTCGACTTCCATCTGTTTGTCTATTTATTACTTTAACTGAAGCAACACTTTGCATCCCTTCTAATAGTCACTTCCTGAGGCTGTAGAGTCTGGGAGCAAAACTGGAATCCATAAATACTGTACGGGTGCCAGACCCGCCGAGCCAGCTGTCGTATGTGACCCTCACGCTGGCCCCAGGAGGTCACCGACGGACCTCGAATGACAGCTCTAAGGGTCCTTGCGAATGCCCTGTACGCAGAGGGAAGGTCTGTGTGCTGGATATACAGCCATGGAATCAGCCGCTTTCACATCCATAAAGCAGAGCAACAGCAAATATTTCGGTCTTCTCTAACTGGACCTTAAAGTTCAGGAAGAAACTCACTCCAGTGGAGTCCAAACCAGACTAACACTGTAGAATGGGGGTTGGGAATTGGTCTTTATTTAGGTTAAAAAATGCTTCCAGGGAGATACATTTTTAGATTATGAAAATAACTCATTTGTCTTTGTGGCTTTTACAGAGGATTCTATTAGATACAGTTTAATTTTTTGTTGATGTAAGTTCTCAGATCCATCAAATGCTAACACAGTGGTCGCTGTAAGACCATCTTTATGTGCAAACCATGTTTGATGGTATGATACTTTTTAAATCACTGAAATCACGAAGACCATCTTTATCTGCAAACCATGTTTGATGGTATGATACTTTTTAAATCACTGAAATCACGATGGGAGACGTTCACTCTGGCAAAGCTACGGACTGATAGCCTTTGCTAGCTTACACCTCTAGTCCTTCCTCATTTGCAATATCCAATCAAGGTAAAACAAACTGTAGCATTAAATCTTAGAGGCAAAATATGCGTCAGGATATCCATAAACTCTGCAAGGCGGGATCCAGTGAGGTGTAAGTGAATCCTGGGACAGAAAGACCCTGGGATGAATACCACAGCTCAGACTCCGTTTCGACCACAACGGTTTTGCTTTTCCAAGTCTAGTTGGGACTAGAGAAAATAGCTGCCACAGATTTCACCCGAGAGGAATCGCAAGCCGGGCTTTTATGCCACAGTTTCAGATCATTTTCCTAAACACAAGAGAAACCAGCTCTTCACAACTCACCACGCAAACTGTCTAGGAGTGAGAAACTGATCCCGGCCAGTGGTTACTCAGCTGAACTAAAGGGGCCTATGCCACAACATGATGCAGCAAAACCTTAAGACAGGACTGTCCTGATACCTGAGTCACCAAATCACAGAATTCTTCTTGCGTTAGAATTTTTGTGAACTTTGTTTTGTAGAGTCATGGGTGTTCCTGGATTACTTTATTACTGCAGGGTAGCTTTTACCCTGACCAGATGCAACCCAGAAGCAAGCTTGCAATATATAATAATGGAGATACTTATTTGAACTGGAGGGGGGGGCTTAAAAAGAAACATGAAAATGTTTCTCCTTAAAAAAAAAACAAATGTTATGATGTTCTTACAATTATTACAATAATTGAGACAGAATCAAGTGAGGGGTTTTAGATTTGTTTTCTTCTTGAAGGGCCTCCCAGCCTGATGGGCTTCCCCGGGCTCTCCTAGAGATGCAGTACCTCTTTTCTTTGATCTCTGAAATCATTGAATTGAAATACAATGCTTGTCCTCTTCGGATTCCTTTTATAAAGCTCAGCTATTGTCTATGCAGAGGACATTTCAAAAAGGCTAAAAGAGTTCATGTTCTTACAAAATCATTTTAGAAAGTTTAATTTATAAGACTATATAATATTTTATATACTTCAGAAAGAATAGAGGCTGTTATTCTAACCAGACTTAGGGAGTCCATTTTTTAAGATTCTGTTTCCATATTTTTTTCTTTAAAGGTGAAGTAGAATTTATTTATGCAGATAAAAGCAATAAAAAAAAAATTACGTCATCTTCTAGAGCTGCAAACAGGCCTGAAATGGAAAGGTAGGCTCTGTCGGATTAGTTTTCACCCCAACACTGAACAGTAGGCTCTGCCGGGGTAGCTTCCACCCCAACGCTGAACGGTAGGCTCTGCTGGGATAGCTTTCACCCCAACGCTGAACGGTAGGTTCTGCCGGGCTAGCTTTCACCCCAACGCTGAACGGTAGGCTCTGCTGGGATAGCTTTCACCCCAACGCTGAACGGTAGGTTCTGCTGGGCTAGCTTTCACCCCAACGCTGCTAGGGACTGAATTTTTCCGATGAAGTACTTTAACATAGGAAGAGACAAAAGGATAGAAAATTTAGAAACACCACTTGATTGGCTAAGGCAGGAGGACTGTCATGAATATGAGGCCAGCCTGGGCTATACAGTGAGTACCACCACCCCCATCTCAAGAACACAAAGTAGTTTTAAATCACAAAAGTTATCAAATATACCTGGTACATTTTAAACAGTTTCCATAGGCACTACTAAGTAAGTGTTCATATTGATAGAATATACCACATTTGAACTAAGAAAGAGTAATTGGTTTATAACAGAAATTTAATGGAACCCTAAAGAAAGTAACATTTTAACCAATATTCTTTATAACCCAAATAATTCTATACTGTCTTCAACATTTTTGTTTTGGGGTTTGGTTTTTTTCGAGGCAGGGTTTCTCTGTGTAGCCCTGGCTGCTCTAGAACTTGCTCTGTAGACCAGGCTGGCCTTGAACTCACAGAGATCCACCTGCCTCTGCCTTCTGAGTGCTGGGATTCAAGGTGTATATCACCACTGCCCAGCTTTCTTATTCTTAAATAAATTCTATTTATTTTGATTCCTCCTTACATCTATACAATTTTTTGATACTTTTTACCTACTTAAAAAGAAAAGTATTCCAAGCCAGGCGGTGGTGGCACACACCTTTAATCCCAGCACTCGGGAGGCAGAAGCAGACAGATCTCTGAGTTCAAAGCCAGAATGGTCTACAAGAGCTAGTTCTAGGACAGGCTCCAAAGCTACAGAGAAACCCTGTTTCAAAGAAAAAAAAACAAACAAACAAACAAAAAAAAGAAAGAAAAGTATTCCAGAAGCTTTGCAAAAATTCAATAAAGTTTTCTCAGAATTTCAGGATATCTTGATTTCGTGACTAAGAGCTAGATGTAGCTAACTATGAAAATAAAATGTTTTCCAGTACTAATAGATTGAAAATGAGATCTTGTTGAATATCATTAATAAATGCATTAATGATTTTCACCAAAGACTTAATGGATAAATGTCATTCAAATGTTGATTTAGATCATTTGCCTGGTTAAACAATTTAAATTTCGCAGAACGATATGAGAAGACTGTAACTATCAATAGCAAGATATTGACATTTTATGAATCCCTAGCTCAACTAATTTCATGGACAATCTTGAATATGTGTGTTAGTTTCACACAGCTAACTCAGACTTTAGAACGCATGCAAAATCTACCGCCAACCTCTGACACACATTCCTCAGTGCCCAGGGCATACTTTACTGACCACTGTTCTTGGGATCTTACGAATCATTCAGCGTCTCTCCGCGTGCAGACATGCCAACCCAGACAGCTGAGAATTTTCACTCTACCTTTCTGCCCCACTGCAGGAGGCCAGGTCCCAGGAAAGCTGTTGGTTTTTCCTTGCCCGACTTTGTTCCTTGCTAGTGAGTGCAGCTCCCTTTGGCTACCACTGTTGCTGCTGTGCTGCCCTTGGCTGAAACCAGGACCCAGCTTCTTCAGCCTTCCCATGTGGACTGAAGACCAGTGACTCTCCTGGGAAGACTGAGGCTTCCAGACACCAGATTCCCAGCCTTGTACAGACAGGCAGACAACCACTGCTGAACTACTCGGGGCTATCTTTAAATCCCCTTTGCAGGGAAGCCTATTTCATTCTGTCAGCTGTTCCTCTAGAGAACCCTGACTAATATAGTCCCTAAAATCCAATTCTTTGGTTTTGTTTTCACCTTATGGTCTTCCCAAGGGATCTTATCTGTTCTCCTTAGTTATAAAGACAGGTGTTGTCATTGATGTAATCTGTGGGCCAAGCCTTTTCAGAAGAGAGAAGTTTGCAGGACAAACAGAAATTAAAAAGGGGGACAGGGTTTCTACAAGAAGGGAACAGCATAGATGAAAGGGACAAATAGATGAAAAAGGAGCAAAATAGTGTACACCGAGTTGCTGGCTCACTGTCTTAAGAAACACTGTCAATGGTAAACTCTGCACGAACAGTGGAGGAAGATGGGCCTGACCATAGGGATTGTTCTGCTCAACCAGTCTGACAGGTTGCAGATACTGAAGGAAATGCCTGTGTCCTGGAAGGACTGAGACTGTGGGCAATACAAAACGAAACAAGAATAAGAGCAAGAACTGACGCATGCTTGCAGAATCAGTTTCCTGATCTGCTGCCGGTTGCCTACATCTGCTTAGGTGGCCTCTGGGACTGGGAAGGTTGACCCCACAGCACTGAAGACTAGCCATCTGTGAGCTCTCTCTCGGTCCAGGTAAATCCCTGAAGTAGAGCTGGATGCCCATTTGCTCCACAGTTGGAAGACCTTCATTTTTTGTTTTGATTGCAATAAAGACACGTTAAATGGGAACCGCTCTGAGGAACTCTAACCATGCGTTAAACTGTATGGGAACCATTAGCTTCCTTTGCAGATACAAGTTTAAGAAAAACGTTTTAATTTGCTTAGATTGCTAATTCTCCTCCTAGCTGAGGATTACAGAGTCACATCCGAAAACCAAAATTAAAAGAAGCCACTCAGCATATTTTAACTAAGGAACATACTAGTTCCTGGGTCGACAGTGTGCTGATTGGGTCACAGTGTTTTCCCCCTTAACAGAACAGTTTTGTGAAAGTTTGCATTCTTCTAAGCCAATTCTTCCACTATCTGCAAGACTCCTGCAGTTATCTCTACAATGGACTAAGAAGTGTGGTTGCTGGTTCCTCACCCAGACCCATACCCATTGCCATTGCTCCATCACTCATCTCTCTGGACATCACTGTCCTCTTTTTTGCTGACCACACAGCTTGTAAGAGAAGCATATAAGATAAAACTGCTCGTGTAGAGCCAAACATTCCCGTGTAGCTGTGGGCATTTGCTAAACTTGGACTGTGTTCTTGTTGGGGATCATAGATACTTAAACAGCCTTTTTTACTTCCATGAGGGGAGACCTGGTCACCGACAAAACATTTCACATTTCCTTTATCTCCTGTGTGGTTCAGTGATTAAACAAATAATGAAGGTCTCTAGATCTCTGCCTGAAGGGGAGAATGGTCATCTATCTGTCCCAAGCTGCTGGGCTGGGGTCTCTGAGTTGGCAAGCGGAGAGTAGACAGTAGACATTCTACCCATAGTTTTACATCTAAGCCTCTGTGGGAAGACCCTCTATAAGTAAGGTACATCTCACCCCTTTTCTTCTTGTCCTAAGGCAAAACTTTGACCTCAATAAGAAATACAATTATAGCTTCCTTGTGGGAGATTTATAGATATTACATACCCTCACTAGGAGCATGCAGCTCTTGCAAAAAAAGGTGCAGTGACCCTGGCATGCTTTACTGAAGAACAACAGGCATGACCTAACAAAGCCATGTTCACATGAGGAGAAAAATCGTTACCTGAAAATGCCAGGGGCCTCTAGCCTGTTGGAAGTTTTCAGGATGGCCTTTTCAAAGGAAATACAGACTACTGTGGTGTTTATCAAAATCTTTGTCATTTGATTTTACCAATAAGGACTCGGGAGCCAGATGCTGGGGTGAAAACCGGCTGGCTCAGAGAGGCAGAGACAGCAGTCGGCTGACCTTTCTCTTCCACCAGTGTCCCAGAAAGAGAGCTTTCTCCTACCATCTCAAACAAAACAAACGAATAAAAACAAAACTCCAACTGAATGTCCCTCTCTTCTACTTTCTCTGCATCTTTCTCTCTCTCTCTCTCCCTTTCCCTCCCCACTCTCTCTCTCTCTGTCTCTCTCTCTCTGTCTCTGTCTCTCTCTGTCTCTCTCTCTCTCTGTCTCTCTCTCTCTGTCGCTCTCTGTCTCTGTCTCTCTCTCTCTCTCTCTCTCTCTCTCACACACACACACACACACACTGTCTTTACCCCTGACTTCCTCCATTCTCTATGGCTTTTGCCATCAACCAGTTGCTTACTCTGCCTCTCGACCTATGGTTGATTTTGTTTAATCTTGTTCACAATATTCCAGCAGAAAGATCCTGGATTAAAGGTATGTGCTTAAGCCTGAGCCACACCATGGCTAGAAACAAGTTTCTCCAGGAAACAATGCAACCTTGGGGTTCACAGTGTGACTAGAAAAGAACCATGTCTCCTCTGCCTAAGTGAGAAGAGCTGAAATCTAGTCGTTTTTTGATTCGTGCCCTGTTGTATCTGTCCCCTCCCCTGTCCTACAGGTCACATATGCAGTCTCCAAAGTCCCTTTTAAGTCTGCAACATTGGTTTTCCTCATTCTGGCTTTCTATAAGTGTGTGAATCCTACCTGGCTTATTAGAATGGGAGATGTGATTTGAGACTTTTCTTGACTTTTCAAGACAGGGTTTGTCTGCATAACCCTGACTGTCCTGGAGCTCACTCTATAGACCAGGCTGGCTTCAATCTCACAAAGATCCACCTGCCTCTGCCTCCCGAGTGCTGGGATTAAAGGCGTGCACCACTACCATCTGGTTTGTTTTGGTAATTTTTAAAAGAAAAACTAAACTATTTGATGAGAAAGGAAATCTTCACTGGTGCTAATGAAGGTCCATCTCCCTTTTCCCCCACATGGTGTTATGCCCAAGTTTCTGGTCCCCAAATGAATTCACAGAGCTGGATTTCCCATGCAAATTACATGAGGGTTTTTTTTTAATAATATTCAAACTTAAGTTTGGACCAACACCTTTCCAGCACCCCAGCATGGTGGGTGTGACAGGGAGCCCTGGGAGCGCAGAAGTTTTAAAGGGGAAACACTGTAGTCAGGGGAGTTCATGTCCTGTTGTCTTGGGATTGGGTGAGGAGTACATAGGATAAGGTAGTTTCTAAACCCATTGGTCAGTTTTTGGGCAGGGAAACCTAACAAATAGTCATTAATAATCAACAAGGTATCTTCAAGGACAGGATGCCTCCTAGGAACGTCTGGACCTCATTAAATTTTATGGCCCTCCTCTCTATCTTCTTAATTGACCGTTTTTAGGGTATCTGTTCAAATGTCTGCTATGGCAGCTCATTTCTGGAGCTGAGATCATCACCCCCCAACTCATTATATGGCTTAAGATGAAGCCCCTTCTTTAAAATGGGGTTTGCAAAGTCAGGTCCTCACAATGGTAGAAGGATGCTGTCTGCATATGGGCTAATTCTGTCCGTTGCTGAACTGGAACCAATGCAATGAACCTGTCTTAGAGTCCATCTCAGTGTAAGAGGCATAAAGAGGGTTAAAATGGGAGAAACGGTGGTCTCCAGAGCAAATGGTCTGTTTCCATCCATACTACTATGTCTGTTCAAATGCTGTGTTTTTTAAAGAATTTTTAAAAAATATTTAACAATGGTGTGGTTTGGAGATTTATAGTTGAGAGATGGGAAAGAAAAACCAAGAGCCAAGAACTGTAAGTTCAATTTAGGATTGAGAAGTCTGAGTGCATGCCTATTAATAAAATTAAAAAGTCAACATTAAAATTAACATAATAAAATTAAAATGCATATCTTCCTTACCACCATGGTGCCTCTCAGTAAGCCATTCATATTTCACGTCCTTTATATGTTTTTATTCATGTCACATACATGAGACTCTCTTTTTAATAATGGGAGCCTGGCACATACACTTTGTTTTACGTGTTTTCTCACCAAAACTGTGTATTGAACATTAGCATATGTAACATCCATGTGGCTTCCCATGTCTAAGAAGTCCATTCCAATCTAACTCTTAATAGACCTAGGACTTTCCATTAGATGCTTAAGGAGCACTAGGGTTTGGAATGCAGCTAAGTGGACAAGAGGTCTAACCTACCTCCATGTCAAACTCTCTGATACAACCTTTAAAAGTAATATATATATAATGTGTATATATATATATATATATATATATATATATATATCATGCATAGTTAAAACTGCTGCCAAAAATAAAGACAGTCACGTGCATAGCAACTATAACATTGAAGCACGTGTGTGTATTCTGAATAATAATTTCCTTTGGTCTTGCAAGACAAGTTTCCTGGGTTGAAATCTCAGTTCTATGGCTGTGTGACTGCAGTGGTTTTAAAATACACCCACAGATTCCTTGCCTCGCTTCCCATCAGGAGTGTCTAATTCCTTCCCCTGGAAAGCTGGCCAGCTTTGCTGATTCACTGCTAATGAAGAGGCTGTAATAGCATTAAGTTGGCATGACTTAGAAGGCTTGGCCTGGACAGTCTTTGGAACTGAAGCGGGGGACCTTGGCAAGGTACTTAGTTCTCTCTAGCTTGATTTTCTTAACGATGAGCTGAGAAAAATACCATCAATTTAAGATTTTAATATTAGTATGTGTAAAAAACCTCATCCCAGTCAACTTGAAAGATCTCTATAACCATGATTAGTAAGTGGTATTTCACTATTTTTGGAAAATTCTACCTATATATGATAAACATTCATATGTAATTAAACCTCTGCAGGTAACTCTATTTCCTTAAAATTGTTTGGACATGGACCTGCTGGATCAAAATATTTGAATTCGTTTAAGGAGAAAAGTTCATACTAAACTCCGTTTGTGATGTCTACTGAGAAGTACTATTCTATATGATTATAAAAAGCACATGGCACAATCGAATCCCAATTATCTCAATGAGGATTCATGTCACTTTAAAATCGCCTTTCATATTTTATTTTTAATCAAAATAAAAAAATAACGGACAAGCATCCTTGAATTTGCAAGTAACTGTATACTTCTATGTTCTCTGCTGCAAAGCTAGCAAAGAGAATTACTGGCCAGTCTGTGTCTGCTTATGGCCCTGGTAATGGCAGGAGTACAGTGTGCAAGGAGGTTGTAACAATAGAATGTATATATTAGCACACACATTTACATTATACAGAGGGCTTATTAATAAAGCACCTCCCATTGCAATGACAGGTATCACATCCAAAATAAAGGAAGGACAGGCACTGACTACTCATATTGTCTCACAACTGCCAGCGTCTAGCTCTCGTTTTGGAAAGAAAAATATTTTCAAGTCATTTCCTCTGAGATTTCAGGTCTGTCACTTTTGTAACATTGTGGTCAGAGTTCTTACTTATGACTACACCCGTTAACTGAGAATTGTTTTTAAAAGGGTTACAAAAGACGACTTTGTAGATTCCGGTACTGTAATGAAGGCTGGAGATGCTTGCCTGCAGCTAAGTGCCAGACAGGAACGTTCTGCAGAAAAGATAAACAATGTTACCACCAACAGTGAAAGCTTTGTGCTGCTGCAGTTAGCAGGAATGCAGCCAGCAGCAAGGCCAGTCCACCGTCAGGAACTTAACCCCACAAAACACCGCCACTACTGAAAGCTAAAGGTTTCAGTCACTGTCCTCACTGAGCCAGTTGCCAGGTTGTTGATTTCCCAGAGGTGCAGAGGGCTGAGTAATTGGTGACATCATCTGATTTTCTTTCTGGTTGGGATTGTGAGTAATCTCTGCTCACCTTGGTGAGTCAGACAACGAGAGGAAGAAATTCTTGGAAGCTTCAGAATTCTCTCTCTCTCTCCTTTTTTGTTTGTTTTTGTTTTTGTTCTGTTTTTCAAGATAGGGTTTCTCTGTAGATTTGAATCCTGTCCTGGAAACCTGTCTTGGTCTTATAGACCAAGCTGGCCTCAAACTCACAGAGATCAGTCTGCCTCAGCCTCCCGAGTGCTGGGATGAAAGGCATGTACCACCACCGCCCAGCTACTTCAGAATTTTCTTAGACTTGTTAGGCAGAAAACATGGTGTAATTCTAGAAATGGAGTTACAAGTTTAGAGAATTTTCCATATAGTACTGCTATAAGCCTGAAATCTAATGATCATGAACCTGGCTGAGGTCATATATTGCCTCTGTCCTGATTTTGAAACTGCTAATCTGTCACAAACTCACTTCCTAGAGTTTAAAGTGGCAGTCCCATGTGAAACATGTGACACATATTCTCTCTCTCTCTCTCTCTCTATATATATATATATATATATATATTTGGTTTTCCAAGACAGGGTTTCTCTTTGCAGCCCTGGCTCTCCTCTCCTGAAACTCACTCTGTGGACCAGGTTGGTCTTGAACTCACAGAGATCCACCTGCCTCTGCATCCCAAGTGCTGGGATTAAAGGCATGCAGCCACCACTATGTGACCTCTTAATGAAGAAAGAATGAAGCAAAATCACCCAGGGTCCACATAGAGCCCTAACCTGGCCTCCTATGGCCTTCAATACCAACCCACCTTACCTGGTACTCACTGAATTGCAAGCCATGGTTTATAGTAGAACTTAAGTCCACCCTAAGACTTCATGAAGCCAAGAAAAGCCTGAGTTTGCATTGTTAGCTTGGAAAACAAAAGACATTAAGGTAAGACAGAGAAGAAGAGAATTCCTTTGGAGCAGTTATTCTGAGCACTTAAGAAGAGTGGGGACAAGATAAAGAACAAAGTTTTACTTGGCCTGTTCTAGATTTACTCACGTATTAACTTGTTTAATCAAAGAGTAAGAAACAAAAGCAGATGGAAGCCAAAGGGTGCAGTTTTGATAGCTAAACTTAGAGCCCTCTATCTAGGAGGCATGTTTAATACGTGGGGGCTGTTTTAAAGCCATGTTTTTGTAAACACTTTCAAATAACACATTGACCAAGCCAGATATAAATATGAGAAAAGACTTACCTTCACTGCCATATAAAAGCATTTGGCCTTCCCTAGAGTACTCGGAGAGTTAAACTGGGAAGTAGGTGTTATCAGGTTTAATCTTGCTGAATCCAAGAACGTGCATACACATCTTATTGTTGTACTATTTTAGTTTATTTTTCCTTTGAAAGAAATCTATGGTTTTAATTATTCCTTTGATCTAAGAAGTATTTAATGAAATCTAATTGTTAAAAACATAAAGGCTGTAGTTCATTAGTAGGGTGCTCACATGTGCATGGCCCCTGGTTCAATCTTCAGGACCAGAGGGGGAAAAATGTATGCATGTGGTAGGCCTTTAAAAGATCATTATTAATTTCGAACTCTGTTGCTTTGTGTTCAGAAAGTATTGCTTGTATTATTTCTGTTCTCTGGATGATTGGAGCATGTATGGTCAGTTTTCATGAATGTGTTCTCACATCTAATATATGATATACATCTTATAAGATATATTCCCTACCATACCATTTAATATATTTATAGAGCATGGCTTATTGGTTGCAATCTTATGACTTAAATATTCTCTTAAAACTTTTTATTTTACATATATTTAGCTGGAAGGAGGAGAGCAAGCTTCACAGTGAGCATGTGGAAGTCACAGGAAGTCTTGGATCAGTCACTTCTCTCCCTTTGCCATGTGGGACCCAGGTTTTGAACTCAGGCCATCAAGTTCAGTGTCAAGCACCTCCATCCACCGAGCCATCCCATCAACCCACAACATTCTTGTTCTATTTTTGCCCATTGCCTTTGTATTAAATTGAGAGGTATAGAGTAAGAATTTCTGGTTTGGGTATATTTTTGCCCATTTCTTATATTTTCTGTGGGTTTTTTTGTTTTTGTTTTTAATGATGCTTTAAGAAAAGCATTGAGAGGTAAACCTGGCAGAAGAAAAATGATAAAAAAATAATACTATGTGTGAGTTATGAGTTCTTAGGTGGGAGGGCTCAGACTTTCTTTCCTCTGAATGGAGACAGTGGGTCTTGGATGAACTGCATACAAATTTTAGCTCTTTTGTGACATCAAGGTGGAAGTGACTCCTTCAGTCAGGGCTCCCCAGGGTTACTGACCACAAACATGCAGCCAGTCACTATTACCCACTCCCAGAGCCTGTTGTTGTTTTTTTTTCTCTAGCCCAGGTTCTTCTCCAGAGGAAGAAGAAGAAAGAGAAGGCCATTGTTCTTTGCAGAGACCTGTGGCAGATAAGCTGTTTCCTATAGCACACACTGAGCTGGAAAGAACTGAGCTAAAATAAGGACCATGTGAGAATGGACTTGATGTGGCAAATGGTCCAAATGTAACTTTGCAACGCATTGATGACGTTTTATAATTTTAAACTTTGCCTACTTGAGACATTTCTTAGAGGAAAAGTTCAAGAGAGGAAAAAGATGTGTGCCCAGACACTAGTCTCTGGACGAGTCTTAGCCGGTAATAGCATCGCTCTTCTGGCACAGCTGATATTTGGGGTTTTCTCTCAGATAAGACTGTAGGCTTCATAAGCGGAATTAAACTATGAGCTATTTATTCTCAAATAAATATATTTTCATCCAATGCAGATCATCATTGCATGGCTATGAAAAACTGCATCAACTCTTAAAAATCAACCAAATCACCGAAAAGATAATGAATGGTCCCGAAGCATTGTGTACATCAAGGCAAGAATAGGCCTCTGCTTTGCTTACTTTAGTGGGTGTATCTCTTCTAGTTCAGTTAACTTGGCAATGCAACATGTTTGCACCTGTCTATTGCCTTTCATAATAAAGAGAAACTTCTACAGCTATCATCTGTCAGCTCCTTGCAAGTGTTTTTCCACATGGCAACAAATTGAAAATGCTGTGTTGCCAGAAGCTAGACAGAGTGTATTTTGAGAACTACATATGCAGGTGGGCCTCAAGAAGTTAAAAACAAAAGAAACAAATTACTTTACTAGATTCCAACTGTAAAAGGAACACAACTACCAGATATGAGTTGGGCAGATTCTCCTGCATAAGAAACAATTGTCCAAGCCTTCAGAACCATGATGTAAAGGGGCTGCTTGCACATCTATGCCAGAACACCAAGGAAATCTAGAGGGTGAATATGACTCCAATGGCTTTCATGGGATATATTATTCCCTTTGTGTTCAGATTTTATGGGAGAAAGGCTTTTAGTTGCTTACTTGGAAATTAAATGTATTGACACTGAGAAAGGAAATGTAAAGCAGAGTCAGGGGTGCCTCTCTAGTTCTGTAACCTATGTCGTGGTCCTTACCCAATAAAGCACCATAATTCGCCTCTGTGTATATTTATCATACTCTCCTGCTAGCATAGCTTCCTCTGCTACTCTCTCTTCAGTAACTGCTGCCTTCTTTCCAATTTCCCAGTCAAACAAGGAGGCCAACTTTCAGCTTCAGGTCACCCATGAATTGAAATTCCCTCAAATGCAGGTTTTGCCACAGGCCAATAACAAGCTGCTAGCTAATAATAACCAAGCACTTAATATATGTCCATGGTTTGTGATCAAATTTTCTACCAAAATACAACGGAAAAGCAGATTTTCAACAGAAGGGGCTCCTGTCTTCAAAACAGGAAAGATGTTTTGGGAAGACAAACATAGAATCTGGTCCTTTCCATAAATTTAAAAATCAATTTCAGTGCCTAGTTTGTGTTTCATGTTTATGCTTTTTCCTCATCTTTTCTAAATACTTCTTACTCCTCTTTCTTATTTCATTTAAATTTTAAAAACTACATTTTACAAAAATTTTAGACTTACAGAAAAGTTTTAATAGCCCAGAGTTCCTACTGAAATTTTACATTATTATGATAGTCTATTTGTTATCAATGGAAGTCCATGTGATGCTCTGAATGAAGTCTGTAGTCCATCCAGATTTCCTTAGCTTTTAGCTGGTTCAACAACAAACCATTCCAGCTGAGTCTCCATAGCTCCCCTTGACTGCAGTTTCTCAGACTACTTGCTCTTGAGGTCCTTGATGGTTCTCAAAAGCTGGGCTGTTGACATTTACCTGGTGTTTTTCACATTATAAGAGTGAGCTTACGGGTTTAGGTGAGGAAACTCACATAGGCAGAATGCCATTTTCAGTCCATTACATCAAGTGAGCATTCTACCAATAAATGACTCAGGAGTATCAATGACATCCTTGAACACTTGGCTAAGTAGTGTCTGTCACATGTCTTGACTACAAAATCATTATATTCTTACCACTTGCCACCATTTGAAAGGACATACCTGTGTTAATCCACATTTATGAGATGGGAATTAGGCTCTATATCCTTGAAGAAGGAGTGGTTACATAAACTGTTTGAAATTCTTCTACAAAGATGTATCTCTTCTCCCCCAGTTGTCATATTCAGTTATTTATATCAGCATAGACTCATGAATATTTATCTTATACCTTTGGCAATAAACCAACAATGCTTAGTTCTTGCTCAAGTTCTTGCAACGTCAGGCATTAGGAGCTCCCTTGAGCCAGCTCCCGTATTCATCGACATGCCCTCGTCAAAGGTTCTGAGTAAGTATGCTAGCACTTCCTTAGTTTTAGCATTGCCAGTAGTCTGAAGATATCTTGTACATTCCCTCCTCAGTGTAGAATTAGCCATTTCTGATCAGTTAAAAAAGAGAAACATGTTAAGTAAAAAATATTTGAGACTGCTGTCAGTGTTACACAGTGTACTGTTTTACAGTAGATATTTCATAAGTAGAAGCACAGCCTCTCAAACAGAGATTGGAGGTATAGTAACTATATGCACCAGTTATGGACTGTGAATGATTATGCATGCTAACTCCTTCACACAATGGGCAGAGTGGTTGGCTTGTTGATACCTACATAACCATCAGCGCTTGCCTTGGCCAACGCCTGTGCTATGACTTTACTACAGCAACCGTATTCCTAGACTAGTCTTCAGTTTCATTTCATGGGACCAGTGTATATATGTGGTCCATACGTAACCAAAATGTCATTGTATTTACACCTCATTCTGGGGTTTTCAGACATCTTTACCTTTTACATAAATTATTTACTTTGTGAATATGGAATTTTTATGAGGTTCTTAATTATCTTTCTAAGTTGTGAAGGATCTACGGTGCTCTCTCTTGACCTCCTGATACTGGACATACAGTCTCCTCTGCACAGTGTTCTTGGCTGAAATTTTCTCTCTCACAAAACAGCTCTTTAAAAATGGATTTTATTTATTTCTTTTATGCTTTCAGTTTATCTGTTTTGTAATTCTTAAATTTCTTTGTTCTTGCCCTCAGTTTATTTTTATTTCTTGAGTAGAAACTTGGGATTTTGTTTGTTTTTTTAATTTAACAATTTTATAGGCTTATTATATTATTTTATTATTTGTTTAATGTGCTTATGTCTATCTGTCTGTCTGTCTGTCTCCTCTCTCTCTCTCTCTCTCTCTGTGGTGTGTACACATATGTGAGAGTACCCACATAGGCCAAAAGAGTGTACTGGATCCTCTGGATCTGGACATAGAGGTGGTTGTGAGTTGCCCAATGTGGGTGCTGGACCTGAATTCTGTCCACTGAAAAAGCAGAAGTGCTCTGAAATGCTGAACTGTCATTTCTGCCTTGCTTGCTACTTCCTTTCTCATGTAAATATATAGAAATATACATTTTCATTCAGAGTTGCTTTCGCTATGTCTCATAGATCCTGATCACTTACAGGCTCACTTTTATTCAGATCAATATTTTTATTCACCTTGAACATTAGTCATTGACTGGTAGATTATTTAGAAGCATATTATAAATTCCAAATGTTTGAACATTATCCTGATCTTTTTTTCTCTTACTGGTCTCTAGTTTAATTCTCTTAAGGTCACAGAATGTGTTTTGCATGATTTCAATTCTTGTATTTGTTAAAGTTATTGCATAAGTCAGGATCTGGTCTGTCAGGGTAAATGTGTGCACATCAAAAGAAGTATGTTCTGATAATGCTAAGTGGGATGCTTTATAAATTCAGCCAGCTTCAGTAGGTTCGTGATATTTGGATCTTCTCTATCCTTGTCGCATTTCTGACCATGATGCCTGTTTTCCCGAGACCTAAGTATTGTGCCTTTCTCTCTTTGTAAGGTAGTTTCCCAGTCCTCGATGGCCATTTTCCTGCCTTGCTGGAGATCATATGCCCCAGCTTCTTCGCAGCTGGCACGGTTTAGTGATTAAGTTTGGCAGTGAGATGTGAGCTGAAGGGATGTATGTCCAGTCATGCCAGCAGAGGATGAGATTATGTAACTCTTATGCTTTCCTTGCCGTGCTGGGGAATACATGGAAGACAGAAGACATATTTATTCTTCAGATAAAAAGCACATGACGATGGTAAAACAGCCCCGCATTATCCACTCTGGGCTATTATATAAGGGAGGATGCTTTTAATCAGTTTTAAGTTACTCTGTTTTGAAGCTTTGTTACTGCTTTTTAGCTTATCCACTTCTATATCTTAAAATTAGAATACATTAAATTTACATATTTCATACAGATAAAATTTAAAAATACAACTTACAGTGAATTAAATTAAGTTGGATGATTTATATAGAACTATAAATGGGTATATATATGTGTGTGTGTCTGAATTATATATATATTTATATGTCTGAAATGTGGGAAAGAAAATTATACTTTAGCCAGGCAGTAGTGGTGCACACCTTTAATCCCAACAGGAGGCAGAGGTAGGCGGATCTCTGTGAATTTGAGGCCAGCCTGGTCTACAAGAGTTAGTTCCAGGACAGGCTTCAAAGCTACAGAGAAACCTTGTCTCAAAAAAGAAAAAAAAAGAAAGAAAAAATTATATTTTATTTAATATAAATAATTGAATTGTAATAATTCAGGTTAAGAGACATATCTATGGTGATTTAGGAAGACATTAACATCAAGAAAACTGTATTTAAGTTAATATTAGTTAGTTTAATTAGTTTAAAATACTGAAAAATATCACAAATTTAACAAAAATGATTTAAAATTTTCTTACTCTTAAAAATATCACAAAGTTAACAAAACTAGGAGGAAACAAAGTCACAGTAAATTTTCCTTAATGCTCATAAACATTTCCAATATTTCATGATTTGAAAATAAAGATGGGGGCACTTAAGAGCACTTGCTGCGCTTCCAGGGGACTAGAGTTCAATTCTAAGCATCCATATTGGATGGCCCATTGATACCTGTAACTCTAGATCCAAGGATATCCAATGTCCTCTTTTGGCCTCCTTAACCACACACACAACATATATTCACACATGGACACACATGGGGGGCACATAAATAAAAATAAAGGAAAAGATCTTAAAAATAAATAATAATAATTAAAGATGAAAGCCTTTGTGAAGAGGTGGAATTTGCTTTGAAGAATATGTAGGATTTATGCAGTCATATTTTATGAAACTGTATTAGTTATTTGTTGAAGCTTTAACAAATTATTGCAAACTTAGTGGCTTGGAACGATATATCTTGATTATTCTCTCAAGCTCATTTGTGATTTGGGAAATTGAATCCAGAGACTCGTGCATGCTAGGCACACACTCTACCACTAGGCTATATTCCTAGCCCTGACTCAAAGTTTTGCAGGTCAGAAATCCAAAATAGATGCCTGTGGTAGTGCTGTAGGAAATCCTACAGCCAGTAGCCTTTAAGTTACCAGCTCACTCGGGTATGGCCTCTTATACTATAAATGCTGATGTAAAGCATGTATTCCCCCTCTCTTCCGGCTGCTGGATTCAGTTCCTGTTCCCCATTTGTGCAGAGGACTGTGATCTGTGAGTCTACCCCTTAATAAATAGCCCTTTATTATACTCAGTTCTGAGCTAGTGTGGGATTTCTTTTTAGTGTTCATCTTCATGGTAGTTTGAATGTAATTGGTCCCCCAAATCTAAGAGGGAGTGGCACTTAGGATCTGTGGCTTCACTGGAGTGGGTATGGCTTTGTTGGAGGAAGTGTGTCACTGTGGCACCAGGCTTTGAGGTTTCCTATGCTCAAGATAACACCCAGTGGCACCAGGCTTTGAGGTTTCTTTTGCTCAAGCTTCCCTCAGTGTGACTATCAGTTGACTTCCTGTTGATGTAGGAAGATGCAGGAATCTCAGCTATTCCTCCAGCACCACATGTACCTGCATGCCACCATGCTACCCACCACGATGATAATGGACTGAACTGTGGAAACTGCAAGCAAGCCCCCTCAGCTAAATGTTTTCCTTTAAGAGTTGTCATGGTCATGGTGTCTTTTCCCACAATAGAAAACCTTAAGATACTGCTGCTGTGTAATATCAAAGTGTCAATGGGGTTACATTCTTCCTGGGAACTATAAAGGTGAGTCTATTTCTTAGAGATAAATAGATTATGATTGTCTTATGATTACCTAGAAAGCAAGAGATAATTGGCAATCTCTTTTAGCAAATCCTTCTATCTTGATGAATCGGCTCCAAAAATGCTTGGTTCTTATGCTGCTCAATATTGAAACTCCAGGGAGGAAAGGAGAAGCACGCTAACTCACACTGAGTAGTGTGTGCATTTCTCAGCCAGCGATAGGATGAGCAAGTTAACTGAATAATCCATCCAAGATTGTTGGCAATAGCAAGGGTTTCTTCATCGATGGAAAACCGAAGTATTATTGTGAAAAGAGGAAATGTATCATAAACATAAAGCAATGGGGTTCCCCACTGGACCAGATAAAGACATGTTGGGTAACAGAAGCAATATCAACTGACTTGTAGTAGAATCCTAATGAAGCATATACTTTATGAACAAATTTAGTTTTGGTAGTGTGGAACCTGTACATAGCCTTTCTAGGGCAGTAACAAGAAAGGAGAGTGGATTCCATGGTATAGAACTGTCCAAATAACCAGCTGAAAGAGTCTGAGTCAATGTCAGAGAAATGGGAAGCTAGCAAATGATTCAGGATAAGGAATACCAGAGCTGGAATTATCCTGGAAGCTTCGAGTAATGACTTTATTAGCAAATGGAACTTGAAGCTTACTTTAGAGGTATGTTTATGCCACAAATCTTACCTAGTTATTTCTAGTCTCACTTGTATTAGAAATTCAACTTCTGGTTAGTAGCAGACTACTCTGGTTTACTAGAAACCAGTGGCTTCTTCAGATCTTTGGGGGACAGAGTCAAGATTTAAGGTCGTCTGTGACTGGGGCTGGAATGCGGCTATGGTTCAATGATAGGTTTTGTCTAGTATGTACAAGGACCTGGGTTCAGTCCCCAGTGCTGGGGGAAGAGAGAGATTTTCTGTGACTTCACCTCTAACCCCCCCACTGCACACAGTTGCCATATAACCTCACATAATGACAGCTGCAAAACAGGCACACACAAAAGGCTCCTTACCCCACTCCTTTTCTTTGCAACTGCCAAATCGAAATAATTTTCTCTCTTTGTTCTCCCTACCCAGGAGATGCTTTCCCCAGTTCTTCAGTGAAGGAATTATGTATTCAACCACGCAGAGTCCTTAACTAAAATACACTCCACATAAAATCGCTAAGGTGATTGTCAAGGAAAGTACCAAAAAGCGATGCACTCAAAGGGTGATCTTTAGGCTTCTCGAGGAGGAATTACTAAAGCAAGTCATTTGAAGGTTAAAAATATTTACAACTTAAGTACACACCACAAAGATAAAAGAGTTCCTGGTCAGATCTACTCCTCAGGGATCCTGGAGGCAATGTGAAACCCAAGCTGTGACTGGGAAAAGGAATGCAAAGTATTAACAAGTGCCAGCAATGTACCGTCATCACTGCCTAGAAATATTTTCCCCTCGCTCCTGAAACATCGTCCTTCTTATCTGCTTTGTAACAGCCCCTCTTCTCTCTCACTTGTTTTGCTGTCCAGTGGAAGAGATGAGTCACTTTACCATCTGGGCTAAAGGAGAAAGAGATGTATGCCTGAATAAAGCTGAATATTATCTGCATAATGATGGCCCCACAGTCCAAAATATCTCTTCTTCGGGTGTCCTCATCTACACTCATATCTCTCCAAATCAAAATTAAAGGGCGTTCTACAAAAGCAATTCGTGGCTACTTACTCCTGTGTCTAAGTTGACATTTCCAAACTTTTGGCAATATAAACCAGAGGCAACACTGGGTTCTTAACAATCTGGGAAAGTTGGATTAAAATAATTTAGCAAAAATATGTAGTGCCATGTTTTGTTTTTTAAGAGTCATTCACAATCCTCAACAGCACCAATCTCTCAAACCAAAGTCAAGAGCTGAAAAAATAAGCCAGTATTTGTTTATAGGTATAATCAGTGCTGTTCAAAGTCTACAAAATTTCAAATTGTGTGTGTTTGTGTAAATGCGTGTACATATGTGTGCATAAATGCTAATAAATGCCAAGTCAAGAGAATAGACATATCTCTTACTCTTCTGAAATATACAGGTGAGTAAGGTAAAAAGTATATTTCCTTTCCTGAAGGAATATGAGACCTTTACTCAAAATGGCATAGCAGATAATCAACTCTTGCTGTCTAAAATTAGCATTATTTTTCATAAATAATTGATGAAGATTATATGGTTTGTGTGTTATATTATAGATTTACATATACCTTTATCTTTATTTTTTTCAAATATGAGTAGGACTTTCAGTTCTATATCCTAATTGTTGCATTGACAAGCATTTCTGAGGAAGATAGACAAAATCTATGGGTCTTAGAAACAAATGATACAATATTGCAATATAAGATGTAATTTAATTTTCCCTCAGTTTTTAATCACACAGGTCCTAAAATCCTTGTTATTCTCTAAGCTTCAGTGGTGACTAGATTTTTTATTTTGCTATTTGGTCTTTAGCCATGGTTCCTGACTCAAACTTCATTTCCTCAATGACAGGGATTTCTCTTGTTCTGATGAGTTGCTCTCTGTGAGTCCTGGATAGTTTCAGGGTAGGAGCTGGCCTAGAAAGAGCAATCATGATTGGCAGTTTGGAATCTTCAGCCCCCTCCCAGCCCATCCCCACTGTGTGCCCCTTCTTCAGGAAGAGGAGAGTGTCTATTAAGGGTGATCATGTTGATACCTCATGAAGCCAGCATGGAATCTCAGAGTCGGAAGTTCAGAAGTTTTCACTGAGTGGATGTAGGCACACAATGGGGGGGGGCACCCAGCATCTTCACAGGTAGCTCTGTGTTCAGGCTACTTGATCATGTAGCGTTTATCTGCATCCTTTACCACACCCCTTAGAACATATGGGTGAGTATGCGCCCCTGAGTTTTCTCACCCATCTTAGTTGTAGGAACCCTGATTTGTAATCAAGTAAGCAAGAAGAGGAGTGGCTTGGCAACTTACCAGGCATCTCACTTGGTTGGCATCTCAATCTGTGGGCAGTCTTTGGGACTGGAAGCTCTTAGGTTATGCAAGGTAGATAATGCCCAGGTTGAGTTGTAAAATACTCTGCTGGTATTGGAGAATCAACCAGTGTAAGGAAAAACAAACCAAAACTCACACATTTGGTCTCAAAAGTGTTGAAAACGAAGGTTAAGTATAACAGAAGAAAAAATTGTTTTTCATTCAGTTCCCTTTATCATTTATATAGAGAAGAGGCGAGGGAACCACAATATTCAGTATGAAAAACAGATGATATGGGTGTGTATAGATCTTTGAACTTTGAGCTCTCAGATCTACAACTCATGGGGATATGTTGTGAGAAGGAATCTTATCTAAGGAGAAAGTTTCAAACATTTCACTTTTAACAATTTACAATTGAAATGAAACTTTATTTCAGTGAGCCCCACAAATACTGCTAAATGTTAAACAATCTTGGAGAAGGACTTCCTGTTGAATAAAAAAAAAAGATCAATACCAATGTTCTGGCTACTTGTATGTCAACTTGACACAAGCTAGTTATCTGAAAGGAATAAACCTCATTGAGAAAATGTCCCCATAGGCTCCAGCTGTAGGGCATTTTCTCAATTAGTGATTGATGGGGAGGGCCCAGCCCATGGTGGGTGGTTCCATCCCTGGGCTGCTGGTCCTGGGTTCTGTAAGCAGGCTGAGCCAGTCATGAGGAGCAAGACATTTGGAAGCACTCCTCCATGGCCTCTGCGCCAGCTCCAGCCTCCAGATTCCCACCTTGCTTGAGTTTCTGAACTGATGTCCCTCAATGATGGGCAGTGATACGGAAGCCAAATGAGCCCTTACCTCCCCGACTTGCTTTTGCTCCTAGTGTTTAATTGCAGCAAGAGAAACCCTAAGTAAGACAGTCAACTCTTCTAATTTTTTAGATTTTAATTTTTTCCACTACTCAGATCATAAAGTATTATGGATCCCATAGCTTATTTGTCTCTGTGTTTTGCAATTACTGTAATTAAAATGTATATGGTAAGTGTCTTAAACATCCACACATTAAAAAGTTACTGCTAAATGCTGTTGTAATACTGGCTAGGTGCCCTGCAGTGGATATTTGTCATTTCTTTTGGAATTTGAATTCTTTCCTATTTGAAGAATTCCCTACCGTATAAATTTTATGCTGAGGCAGATGTTCCAATTATAGTATCAGAAAGTATCAACTACCACTGTCCCTCTTTTTGCTGGCACATGACTTAGTCTCTGGTAACCAGATACCCTTTTCAGGGACTTTGGCTAGGGAGCAGGTGAGATAAAGAAGCATGGTCAGAGAAGGATTTGTTTTGGCAGAACAGCAGCCAGTTTTGAGCAGCCAAGTTATTGCGAGCCTGTACCAGAGCAATCCAGGTCATCCCATCCCATGCACTGGAGCAAGCCAGCTCATCCCATCCCATGCACTGGAGTGGCTGCACTGGGCTTGCCAGTTTGGCTATGCTGTAAGCCTCAAGCTATAAAGCTACATATCCAGCCTCCTTTTGCTCCTGCCAGTTTCCCAAGTCAGACTCTCCAGTCTTCTGGGAATTGTCTTTTAGGAAATAAGCCTTTCAATTCTGTCTTTTGTTCTTTAACCAGCCAGTTTCTGTTACAACCCCATTACTGTTCTCAACACGAGGAAATATAAGTAGTCTCTTTCAATTTGACATCTTCCCCTTAAAAGTATAGAATTCATTGTGAGTTGAAAGAATCTCTCCTGTCTACAGTGCTCTATTCTTGCCAGTGCTCAAGACTCACATGGGCATACAACCCAGAGTATGCCCCCTAGGCTTGAATAATCTATTTGCCAATGTGTGTGTTCAAAATAGCATGCTAGCTCTTATTCCTCCTGAATACATTAGAATAATATTAAAGAACTTGCTAACCAAAAGTCAGAGTCACGAAGATAATGGGAAGGAAGACATCAATACAGAGAGAGCAACACATTTTTAGAAAATAGTTTTGAGTATTACTGATGGGTTCAGACATGACAGCTACAAATTCAAAACAACTTGGAAAGGGGTCGTAGTGGAAGTAGAGAACAAGGAGAGTTAAGCTGCTCCCTGAGCTGTTTAGGATTTTAGAATGCTGGGTTTTGTTGCTTCATCAATCAGCAGTAAGAAAGACCTGGATTGGAAACAGGTCCATCAGAATGGGTCAGATCACATACATTATTTGTAGTTTTCCAGTAGCCCAACTTGAAAAGCAAAAAGGAAGATAAAATTAAATTTAAAACCTAACATAAAGTATTAATAATTCATGTAGAAGTTGTTAATAACATATATTTGAAAGTATTAAATCTTTTTTAAAAATGTTTGTACTTTTTTTTGTATTTCCATGTATCTTAGAAGGATGTGTACTGTCTGCAGTGCTCCCAGCTATGTGAGCTAGCATACTGGACAACAGAGCACTGTATGATGCTGTGTGCGAAAACATCTAAAAAGCAAAGATCTTTTCTCTCAGACAGACAAAGACTAAAAAAATCCACTTTAAATAAGTTTAATATCCTAATTCATAGTTTTGGCATTATACTATTTGGGAGACATCAATACAGAGATAGCAACACATTTTTAGAAAATGGTTTTGAATATTCCTGATGGATTCAAATATAAAAGCTACAAATTCAAAACAACTTGGAAGGGGTAAAACAGCTAGCTACTCTTAAAGTAAGGGCAGATCCATAGTCACAGAATTTTCAATAAATGTAATATTTTCAGATCCAAACCCAAATCAAGTATATCACGCACATGAAGAAAGAGGAATGCTAAAGCAGAAAGATGCTAACAATGGCGCTGAAATAAATGAATTCATTCTAGAGAAGGGAGGAAACCTCTAAAATGAAAGAGAAACCTTGTGTTGAACTGGAGAAATAAAAAATAATATTATGTTCATAAAGAGCAAAGTGTTATAAAAAGAAATCATAGAACTGAAAAATATAATGAGTGAAATAACGAGTCAGAAGAAGCAATTAAATATAGAGTTTTGAACACTCTCAGAAAGACAGACAAAAGGATGAAAGGGTGATGTTAAAGAAGAGTATGGAAGTACAAAGTGACAGCAGGCTACTCTAGGAAAGTTTCCCTTTAGATGTAAGTCTTTACGCAGAATGATTTACCCAGTGCCCAGCAAGAAAACCAAAAACGACCCACATTCAGAATAAATCACAAAATTTTAGTTCATATACATAATGACACTATACCTCAGCGTTTCCAAAGGAAAACAGGGCCACCCACAATTCTAGCAAGTTTAGGCAAGGTTCACACTACTTTAGAGAAGACTAGTAGAACAGACTCAAATGTAAGCATCTATTAAATTACAATCATTTATATATACGATACATACATATATAAGTAAATATAAAATTACATCAAAGTCACACTAGGCTACCAAGAGAACATCTATCCTTCCCACAAGAATAAAAGAAAAGAAAACAAAAAACCCAGAGTCCCAAGAACTGGTGTTAGTCCAGGGAAACTCAGCACTGCAAAGCCCACCTTGTGCAAACCATTCCCAGCAGAAGCCACAGCAGCAGAATGGGCATCTCTACCCCTAATTCTGCATTTTCACAGAGCTCTGTACCAGACAGTAGGCTGGCTCTCCTCCACAGCCTCTGGAGGTGATTGCTAGCTTTGATCACATCCTTGCACAGCATGAGTACTGTCCTAGCTGGGGCTGCAAGGGACTGAAGAAAGGACAGACACATGGACACAAAAAAGCTGGGAACCAGTGGTCCGGGCTATCTGCTGTAGAAGTTGCAGCATCCCAGAAGTTCAGTGTGTTTATTATATACACCTGAACAGGTAGACAGGGTTATTACATATAGATAAACAAGCAGGCGGGATTAGCTAGTCTCCTAGAAGCAGTCTCTTTAGGGGAGCTGTCTTCAGGTCATACAAATGTCGCGTACGTGCGTGGGGAGGGGATTACATGGATGTTTTCAGCGTTTGCCCTTGGAGCCAAGGAAGTTCATGTCATCCCTCTGCACCCCATTCAGGGAAGGCTATGCCACTCCCATAGGACTGAAGTGTTGCTTTAGCCATGACTGTGCTCTTGTTCACAACACACATATTCACTCAGGACTTCATTTGCTCCCTACATTGATTTACGATGTTCACATTTACCTTCCAAATCTTACATGAGTGCCTCTAATTGGCAGAACCTGCATTATATGTGGAAGTCTGGAAGGAAAGGATCTAAGCGAATTTCTCAGCTTTCCAATGACTCCAGATAGGAAACTATGTTAGGAGGGTGCACTGAAGACTGAGGAAGCAAATGTTTTAATCTATTCCAGATACACACACACACACACACACACACACACACACACACACACGCGCGCGCACACACACGCACACACACACGCACACACACGCACGCATGCATGCACATGCACGTGCGTGTGAACCTTCTTTCCAAGTACACAACAGTTGCCATGTAACTGTACTTAAACTCTACAAAAGGGGAGAGTCAAAATCTTATTTTTGTTGATCTCAACCTAATACTGATGTTCAATATAACTCAATGTTTCTCAAAATCTACACTGAATTAGAGTTACCCATGGAGCTTACTAAGTATGGATTACCAAACCCCATTCCCACTGTGCCTGATTTAACTTGTCTGTTGATGTGAGAGGCAGCCTCAAAATTTGAGTTTTCTAACAATTCCTGGGTGATGCTGATATTGCTTGGCCAGTGACAGCAGTTTCGGGAGTACAGATATAATAATCTACAGGACAGATGATGTCAGAAGATGCAATTGATACAGTGTTTCTAATTTATTTTTACAAACTATTTCCTGGGCCCTCAACCACCACTCAGAGGGTCACATAAGGCATTTGAATTAACAGCATAAAGAAGAGCGTCTCCCATCTCCTACGCTCTCCTGCCACTAGGTCAACTCCATGAGTTCTATGGGGTTAAGCAATCATTTCAGTCTTGAAAAGATATTAGCTAGAGTGCTTAATTACGGACACGGTTTCTTAAAAGAAACGTGTTCAGAGGACATTGACATCTGATAATGAAATGATGGATATACAAGCTAGAGTCTCAAAGAATTAGGTTAAAGTAGCTAACATAGACTGGATCAGTCTTGTGTAGCCCAGGGTGGGCTTGAACTCATAGAGATCCATCTGCCTCTGCCTCCCAGTGCTGAGATCAAAGGTGATTTAAGGCATGTGGCACCACTGCCTGGCCTCTGTGGCTAACTAGTATGGCTTAGCTCCACACTGCGATCTTCAGGCAAGCTTTAGATGTTATAGCACAAACAAAATATCACCCACATTCCATACATACCAGGCACATGTGTGGTACATATACATATATGCAGGCAAAACACACATACACCTGAAATAAATAAACAAAATTAAAACAAAACAAAAACAACCCTAGCTAACACCGTGGTGAGATGTGGAGGCAGAGGCAGCTCCTGTGGCATCGGTAACTCCAGAAGCAGAGGCCTAGAAACTGGTATGACTGAGGCTGTCTAGCAAAGGGCAAGATGAATCAGGTGAGCCCAGGCAAGAAGAGGCTACTTTTAAAAATGGTAATTAAACAAATTCCAGAACATCTGAACTAGAAATGAATAGAAACACGTGCCTCCAAACTGTAAGATAAACAGACAAGGGGAGGTTTTGACCAACAGTGTAACCAAGACTCAGGCCTGCATTTCCCACACAAGACAGGCAAGGAAGCAAAGAATTAAGCCAGATGAGAATTAAATTTGGGGTAAAGAAAACTGAATGTGGCTAATGACTCACAAAACTACCTTGTAACTGAAGGTTTCTCTCCTGCCTGCCAGTTCCTGAATTACCACTCTAAGGTTTAATATTAATATTACACACTATTTGGTCTCTTAGCTCAGGATTATTACTACTTCTTACAACTTAAATTAATCCATTTATATTATTCTATATTTTACTATGATGCTCATGACTTGTTACCTCACATCTTGCTTCTCTGGCAGCTGCTGGCATCTCTCTGACTCCACCTTCTTTTTCCCTTTATCTTTGGATTTCCTGCCTACCTATATTCTACCCTGCCATAGGCCAAATTAGCTTCTTTATTAAACAATGGTAACCAATGGTAATAAAACATATTCATAGCGTACAGAAGGACATCCCATATCACTACCTGGATGGGAATGCATCAGAAGTTTACCAAGATTTGGAAGGAATTCTATTGTTGAAGAAATATGTGTTTGGACCAAAAATCTGTTTCCTTGCTAAACATTCAAAGCTCCTGTCTGGTGGGCTCCTGGTTGCAACTGCTACTAATAAGTTTTCTCAGACTAACTAACCTTCCTTCTGGAAGAAAAGATGAGAGCAAGGAAATCCATATGATGAAGGTCTGAGTGCACCAAGGAGTTAACAATGCTTAGGCAATGAATGAAAACACAGGACCTAAGCTGCCCACTCATCTAGACATTCGCCAAAACATGGTGCCAAAGAGAAGTCCAGGCAGAAGGTGACACACAATGTCCTTATTACCCAGGAGACAAAGATTTGGTTTCAAAACTGTCCAAGAGACTGTTTTTAAAACCCTCATCGGGAATGCTACAAAGAAGAACCTCTGTAGAAATCCCCTCAAATCACTGACTGAGTCACTTAAGTCACATGCAAAGAGCAACTGGAACACAACAACCTGTGGAATACGGCAAGTCCACCCGTCACCGAGCTTGCTGTGCGGCAGACTGTCTTGATAAACAACCTTTTTGAATGTTATGGGCTGTTGTTAATTTCTAGAGTTCTAGGGGTGTCATTTCTGACAGTTTTGCTAGGATTCTCCCAGCTTATATGTGACCCTTGAATACAGTTCCTCATGTGGTGGTGACCCCCAAATATAGTATTATCTTTGTTACTATTTCATAGCTGCCATTTTGCTACTGTTATGAATTGTAACACAAATACCTTATTTGCAGGGTATGGGATACACCGCCCCTGTGAAAGGGCGTTTGACTCCCATAGGGGTTGCGACCCACAGCTTGAGAACCACTGGGATGGTTGATTCTTTGGCTTATGCACATGGCTATTGATGTATATGTATATCAGGATTACCTGGAAGGTTTGTTATATAGCTGGGTCTTCATGGGAGTTTCTGATTCAGGCCTGAGACTGTACCTGGAAACTTCCATTTTCAAAAATTCTTAGGTAAAACAGATGCTGTTGTTCTGGTGAACATTTTTTAAGAGTACACCACACTGTGTGGTTGCTGCTTCAAGGAGTGCTTGCCAACTATGCAACACATAATACATTTACACTAGTACATACTACTATCTCATGTGCATACAATAATACAGCTCATAAACTCATATGGATTTAGTACTTCATTCTAGGTATGATTTTTTTCATTTAATGGGTTGTTTAATCTGTACCAACAATGCATAAATGTGTATTATTATTTTCACATATTAAAATAGTAAATTCAGGCCAGAAGCTGTAGTAGGAAGCTGCTTGTTTGTTTCCCTGCCACCCAGACTCCTGAAATAACCACAAAGAAACCATATTACATGCAATATTGTTTGCCCAATAGCTTAAGCATATTTCTGGCTAACTCATATCTTAAATTAACCCATCTCTATTCATCTGTGTATTGCCATGAGGCTGTGGCTTACCAGGTAAAGTTCCAGTGTCTGTCTCAGGCAGGGCTACATGGCTTCTCCCTGACTCTGCTTTCTTTCTCACAGCATTCAGTTTAGTTTCCCCTGCCTAGCTCTGCTCTACCCTATCACAGGCCCAAAACAGCTTCTTTATTAACCAATGGTATTCACAGCACACAGAGGGGAATCCCACATCACCTCCCCTTTTCTGTCTAAATAAAAAAGAAGGTTTTAACTTTAACATAGTAATTACATATAGCAAAACAGGTATCAAAAAAGAATTACAGTTACAATATTTATATCTACTTTATCTTTTATCATAATTAAGGAAAATTGTAACTATAACTACCTATTCTTCAACTCCATCAGAGACTCCAGAAGGATATAATATTACCTAAGTAAACAGGAAGTGTATGGTAAACAACTTCCAAAACTCTAGAAATGACAGAGACATCTCGCTGCCTGGACAGTCACCCAAAGTTCTTTGGTAACATTGCAGGCACCCATCTTCAGCCTAATGGCTCATAATATCTAGCAGACTTTTCCATGAAGCAGGAAATTTCAAAGACAGTCCTGCCTATATTGGCAGTTACTTTCTTCTGTGTTCTACAGAATGTCTGACAGACTCTTTCATGAAGCAGGAACCCTAAAGGATCATCTCACCTTTAGCCAAGTTCAGCAGTCATTTCTCTGCAGGTCCTAAATGTCCAGTTCATACAGCATACCATTAAGCAGTCCAGGCAAGAGCAGTTTCTTGCCCAAATGGATAATGAACTCTGTAAGGAGCCTCTGCAATGCCCATCTTCCTCTTGAAGTTATTGGTACTGCCAGGAGCAGATGTGTCTCATTGAAATGAAAAGACCTAAGTTCTTAAAACATTTTAAATTCCATATTCTGAAGGTCTCTGAAAGATGTGAAGAACACCTATCTAACTGAATTATATCTCTATATCTTCAGAAAACCTAACTAACATGAACACAAGCTTGACTATTATAGATGATTATCTATTGACCTATATTTGTTAATTATGCATTACATTTTTAAATGAGCTGCACAAACACAATACCTTAATCAAGAGAAGAAATATACATATAATAAGATTGACCTTAAATTTGTATCAGTAAACCAAGATCCATACCAATGCAAAGTATTCATCTCTATATCATATCATTGATTATGGTATTGTGTTTGTAGTCATGTTAGTTAGGTTTTTTAGATATATAGAGATATTTTTCAGTTAGGTATTCTTCAAATCTTTCAGAGACCTTCAGAATATGGCATTTAAGTGTTTTAAGAACTTAGGACTTTTCATGACAAGGGACACATCTGCTCCTGGCAGCACCAATAACTTCAAAAGGAAGATGGGCATCGAAGATGCTCCTTATGGGTTTGTTATCCATTTGGGCAAGAAATTGCTCTTGCCTGGATTGTTTGATGGTTTGCCGTATGAACTGGACATGCAGGCCCCACAGAAAAATAACTACTGAACTTGCCTAAAGATAATATGGTCCTTCAGGGTTCCTGCTTCATGAAAGAGTCTGTCAGACATTCTGCAGGATGCAGCAAAAAGGTTACTGACAAACTGCCAATATAGGCAGAACTCTTTTTGAAATTTCCTGCTTCATGGAAAAGTCTGTCAGACACTATGGGCCTGTAGGCTGAAGATGGATGATCCAACAATACAGAAGAACTTTGGGTGACTGTCCAGGCAGTGAGATGTCTCTGTCATTTCTAGAGTTTTGAAAGTTGTTTACCATACACTTTCTATTTGCTTAGGTAATATTATATCCTTCTGGAGTCTTTGATGGAGTTGAAGAATAGATAACTATAGTTCTAGTTTTCCTTAGTTAGGACAAAAGATAAAGTATAAATATTGAAGTTGTAATTCTTGTTTGATACCTGTTTTGCTATATGTAATTACTATGTTAAAGTTAAAACCTTCCTTTTCATTTAGATAGAAAAGGGGAGGTGATGTGGGATTTCCCTGTGTATGCTATGAATACCATTGGTTAATAAAGAAGCTGTCTTGGCCAATAGCTTAGCAGAATAGAGCTAGGAGGGGAAAACTAAACTGAATGCTGGGAGAAAGAAGGCAGAGTTGAGAGAAGCCCCACCAGAGACAGATGCTGGACAGAACTTTACCCAGTAAGCCACAACCACGTGGTGATACACAGATTACTAGAAATGGGTTAAATTAAGATGTAAGAGTTAGCCAATAAGAAGCTAGAGCTAATTGGCCAAACAGTGATTTAATTAATACAGTTTCTGTGTGGTTATTTTGAGTCTGGGCAGCCAGGAACGAATGAGCGGCCTCTTACAACAAGAAGCACACAATTATAAATGCAGGAGTTAGCGTGAGAATTTATCTGTCTGGGCTTAGAGTTCATGCTTTCAGCCCCACCCCAGCACTTCTCAGACTGCAACATAATCTCAGACTGCAACATAAATCACTTGTGAAGTCTTGGACGACTGTTCTTAGGCCATGCTTGCAAGATTAAAAACAATGACTCACATAATGAGTAAGTGATTGCTATTTTGGATCTATTTTTCTATCCTTTAATGGCATTGCAATAAAAATGTCATTCAAAGACAGTTGATGGTGGTGCATGCCTTTAATCTCAGCACTCGGGAGTCAGAGGCAGCTGGATCTCTGTGAGTTCGAAGCCAGCCTGGTCTACAAGAGCTAGTTCCAGGACAGCCAGAACTGTTACACAGAGAAACCCCATCTTGAAAAACCAAAAGAAAAAAAGTCATTCAAGTGCTGTGTCTTTATCATATGTCTGTTTGATAATGTACCCTTTCAAGAACGAGCCTTTAGTTGGTATATTAGTCAGGGTTCTCTAGAGTCACAGAACACTATATATGTGTGTGTGTATGCATATATTATATAGAGAGTTCCATATATGTGTGTAATTTATATATATGTAATTTAGTAGAATGACTTATAGACTGCAGTCCAACTAATCCAACAGTGACTGTGAATGGAAAATCCAAGAATCCAGTAGTTGCTCAGCCCCATAGCGCTGGGTGTCTCAGCTGGTCTTCAGTATATACTAGAAACCCAAAGAAGTAAGCTCCAATGCCATTGAAGGAATGGGATGTGCTAGCTAGGCGAGGTCAAGCAAGTAAAGAGCAAAAGCTTCCTTCTTCCATGTCCTTTTATAGGCGTTCAGAAGAAGGGGGGGGGGCAGATTAAAGGTGTGTGTGTTCCCACCTCAAGATCAGGATCAGAGGTATGTCTTCCCACCTTCAAGATCCAGACTAGAAGTGGACTCACCCACTTCAAACCAAGCAGACTATCTCTTACAGGTTCCAGTTATAGTCAAGTTGACAACCAAGAAAAGCCATCACAGTTGGCAACCAGGTTTGAAAGCTATTACTTGGCATTCATTTTTCTTAGTTACTCTCAATTTAGTTGGAAGGTGATATTGTTTTCTACTTATAGTGCTTTCATAATTCTCTCTTTAGAAGTTGAAGAAAAATACATTAATACAAGAAAAATAATACTGCAAGCAGTATACACAGCTACGGTATGAAAACTATTGAAATTTGAGAATTCCCGTGCTTGCCAACCCGTTAGTATGTTCAACTAAACCCATCTGCAAGAATTTAAAGGGGAAATTAGAGGAATGTAATTAAAATATAAATTCTCTTTCAAGAAGGCAAGGACTTGGAAACGCGTAAAAGACAGAGTAATATCATTTTTCAATAAAATATATACTACTGTAGTAGTAGTCTGGGAATTAAACTTGGTTTCAAAAATGTCTAGCCAATTCTCGTGGTCTAGAATTGCATGGGAAATTTCCTATAAATTGTTTATATCAATGGCGGAAAAAAATAGTTCCAGTTCACTGGCGGATTTTACAGTTAAAGGACATCACAAGAAGCGGGGGCTTAATTCGTGGGGGAGGCGACATGGTAAATATACCCTGGGCTTTAGGCACTAGGCGATGGACCTGGAGATGGGGGCAGGGAGGAAGAGAAGAAAGCTGGACTGTAACCAGAGAAGCGGGCAGGCTTCAGGATGAGAAAAGAGGACATGTGCATCACTGACATAATGAACTTCAACTGTGACTGCGTTTAAATTAAGCAAGGTGTCCAGGGACTCCAGCTGTTGTATTTATTTTGGTGATGTGTGACGAGAGCTGTTACCTCCCAGCCTGACAACCGATTTAGCTTAGAGATAGATGTCAGCTGCTTAACTCTAGTCAGGCCAAATCTACTCTACCTGCCCTATGGGAACAGAATCGGAGACCAGAGCGGGGGGAGGGGAGGTCTGATCGGTGGCGCACTCCCGTCAGGGCGAGCAAACGACCTCTTTCCCGCTGCTATGGGAATTGCCATCGCTTGGGGGTTTCCTTTCCTTGTACTTAAACTGGAAATTCTAGCGGCGTCGGCCCGGAATTCAGCACCTCCATCTTGCCGGGGGCTGCGGGAATGCCGAGAAGAGTAACTGCGCCAGTCCCCCGCTCGGTTCTCCACACCCCCTTTCCTTCCAGGAGACCCCGCCCTTCTCTCCCAGCCCAAACCACAAAAGGCCGAACCGGCGCAGCGGGCCGCGGCGCCCCGCCCCCGCCCCAAACGTCGCAGTGCTGCAGGGGAAGGCGCAGCGCCAGGCAGGAGGCGGGGCCGAGTGCGTCTCCCCGCTCGGCGGCCAATCGGCGACGGCCCTCGGAGAGCGCCTGGGGAGCGGGGCGGAGAGACAGCCCGAGTTATTTTCCCTTTTTCTGCCACGTCCAGCCACTGACGTAAGCCCACTTCTCGGGCTCCGATTGGACGCATGCATTTTCCCTGTCGAGGGTCGCGGAGCCTATTGGCCGAGCCTCCAGGGGGGCGGTACGAAAGCGCTGATTTCCTCCGCCTCCTTCGCGGCGCAAGGGGCGGGACGCGCTGCCGCCGCCGCCACCGCCGCCGCCTCTGCTTCCGCCGCCGCCGCCGCCACCGCCGCCGCCGCCGCCGCTGCAGCCGCTGCGCGTTCCGGCGGGGGAGGAGTCGGAGGCGGAGAAGAAGGCGGTGGTGGCGGGTGGAGGATCGAGCGCTGTTCTCGCTCCGGAGCCGCTGCACATTCCGGTGAGGGGACATTTTTTTTTTCTCTCTCTCTCTCCCCCCCGATCTGGCTGGTTTGGTCAGAGGGGATCCGGGTGACGGAGCCGCTGCCTCGGCGCCTGGGCTTCGGTGGTGGCTCCTGCGGAGCGGGCCGGGCCGCGGCCGGCCATGGTGGGTGGGGTTGGCGGCTGGGAGGCCGCTCGCCTCCCGGGCCTCGTCCAGCCCGCTCGGGGCCGCGCTCTATCCTGAGCCGCCCGCCGCGCCCTCTGCCCGCTCCCTCCGGCTCCCCCGCCGTCCTTGGTGCCCGGGCCAAGGACCTGGCGCCTTCCCCCCATCGCGGCCCTCCAGGGCCGCCCACCCCTCGGGCCCGCCGCGGTGGACCATGGCGTCGCAGGCGTGCGGGCCCCTGTCCGTGGGGCACGCCTTCCTCCCCGGCCCCTCGCTGCCCCCCGTTTCTGCGTCCTCCCCGGTTGTCATCCAGGCCCAGGCCCCCAGACGCCCTGTCAGACTGTGCCAGTGGCCTAGCTCCTTCTCGGGCAGCAGCGTTAGGCCGAGCTCGCCTGTCAGAGAGGCACCTTCAGGGCCGCCCCCCCGCCCCCCACCCCGCCCCCACCCCCACCTCGAGATTCCTCCTGGTTAATCATTTTTGCGCACTTCCAAAATGGTGAGTTGAAAGCTGCCCAGACCAAGTTAGAGAAAAGGGGAGAAGGTAAATAGTTTTGTTTTGTTTTGTTTTTTTTCTGGAAGAAGAATCGGGGAGGTTTTCCTCTTCTGGCATTAAAAAAAAAAATGTGTACATACGACCAGTGCTTTGAGTCTCCTCGTTCTGCCAAGTATACGATTCTCTTTTTAAGGAGGCCTCAGCTCTCCTATTTTCATCCCGAAATATTTGCTCCTATTTCTTTTAAGATGGCAGTCATCGTGGCTGAAGACTCCCGGGTCATTTGAAGAGTATGTCAATAAACATAAAAATTACAGAAATAAACGGAACAGTTTTTGTGCTTGTCTTCTGGATTTCATGTCGCTTTTATATGCAGTAACTTTAATCTTCTATTACAGACATACAGCCTTGCTGTAAAATTCAGCAGTATAAAGGAAGGAGTCCTAAGTAAAATGTGAACATTGTCCCCCTCCGGTGCCGCACCACTATTGAGATTTGGTGGGCGTCCTTCAAAGTGCTTTCCCAAATGCACCTCTAAATTAGACACATACATGCAGAGTTGGCTTATGCGGGGGTGGGGGTGGGGGTGAGGGCTATACCGAGCACGTTTTGTGTAAAGCTCGTTTCTTCACCTAATTACAGGTCTTGGACACAGTCCCTTATTTCATGTTCTAAGAGTCCAACATATTTCTTTAATTAGATGGACTTTAATTAAAATTTCCTATTGAAACCCGTTTAAAATGATTACAGTTGGAAGTTATGCTTTATACTAAAGGTAGCTCACTGATTGGTTGATGCTGAATTGTAAACTTAAGTCCTTGATTTTAGAACGGTTCACAGTGTGGAGGACTGCAAAAATACTACCAGTTTCCCTTGTATTTCCTCCATCCCAAGATCCAGACACTGTTAATACCTGAAACACTTTTGTGGAGCACAGATCCATAGAAATAGAGTTGCAAAGGTAAAGGACTTGAGTATTTAAATTTGACAGACCTCTAACCCTCTTTTCAAAGATATTTTGACTATTTCTTCTAGGTGATCTTCAGACCAATTGTAATTTAAATTTTAAAATCCCTATTTTGAATAAGGTTCTGTATGAATTCTTAGAACTATTTCATAGTCATAAACCCCCTTCCAAGTTTGTCCTCACCTTTTTCTTCACATCCTGCTTTACAGTAAAGCTTTAGTTAGCCCCATATATAGTTGACATTCCTTTCTAGTATTTCCACTTCCTTTATGGTTGGTTGCTGTTTGTAGATGAAAGGTAACTTTTCTTTTTCCTGTCTCTGGAAATATAAAAGCTTGTTTTGTTCCGTTTTTCATGAAGCTTATGTTTTTATTTAGTTTTTAATTATCTGAAAATAGTAAGTTTTGTGGTTTTCGTTCTAGTTTTTGTAACATTTTGTTCATTGAATTGCCGGGTAGGTACTACATATTATTGAATAGTAGAGCTAATAGTTAAAATATGGTGTTATTTCTTATTTTAAGGTGAATGCTAGCATTAAATATATTTCACAAAGCTTCCTAATAGCCAATATTAAGTTAAAACATGGCCTTCTATTTTTAGTTTTCCAAGATAATATTATTTTCATTTTTAAAAACATAGAGCGTGTGTATGTGTGTGTGTGTGTGTGTGTGTGTTTGTACACGTGTGTTGCTACAGCATGCCTGTAGAGGTCAGAGGACAACTTGGAGTTAATTCTTCTATCATGGGGTTCTGGGTATTAGATGCATATTATCAGGCTTTGTGGCAAGCACCTTTCCCTAGTGAGCCATCTTGTTGACACCTATTATTTTCATTCTTGTTAATATGTTTAAAAAACCTTAAGTAGTGGATGTTAGGTTTTTTTTTTTGACATCTTTTCAGTTATATGTGTGATTCTTTGGGTATTACCAGTGCAGCTTATATACTAGTTTCCTGAAAGAAATTATCTTTTCAAAGAGTCAACTTTATTGGCAGTAAATTAGACATAATGAAATGTACTTATTTAAAATGTATAACTCATTTTGTTTTCATAAAAGCGTACTCTTAATGGCCATTACCACAGAATAAAATGTAACACAATCAGGATAGTATTTTCATCTCTCTGAAAACATTCGTTTCTCTTGGTTTGCTATTTCATATAAGTTAAATTATTTCTTTTGTGTCTGCCTTTTCCTCACATCATGCTTTTGAAGAACATTGTGTGTGTTTAACTGCTTCACTTCCTTTTATTGTGAAGTAGTTCATGATAGTTGATTTACTACTGTTTTAGTCACCTAGTTTAGTATTTGGGTTGTTGCTGATTTAGGGTTGTTATTAATAAAGGTGCGTGAAAATTCATTCAGAGCTCTTACGTGAATTAAAAACTTTTTTTAATACCTGAAAAAAATCTCTACAAGTGGTATTTATGGGCTTGTATGGAAAATGAATGTTTAATCTTTACCCCATTTTACTTGTCTGCCGATGACATGTTTGCTTTATATCTATATTCTGACACCCTTCTAGTATATGTGTAGTAGCATTACACTGATTTTTATTTTTGTTTTTCACTTGTTTATTTTCTTGGTCTTTCTGAAAGAGAGATTTTGTTTTGTAGCTGAGACTGTTGTGAACTCACTATGTAGCCCAAACTTGAACTCTTAATCCTCCTGCCTCAGGTTTCTGACTACTGGGATTACAGGCATCCCATCATTCCTGGTTTACAGTGAATTTTAACTTGTATTTATTTACTGGACAGCAAATGATGCTGATAACTGTTGTCATTTGTAAAGGTTTCCTTCAGATCGTATAGCCATTTTTAGAAAGCAGCTTATCTCAATGAATTTTAAAGCTTTTGAAATATGATCTTTATACAGTATTGACAGGCAAGAAAACACACATTTCAATATGAAGATTTTTTTGTTTTGTTTCCAAACTGTGAATGTGAGATGTGGCAAAATTAATAATAATAAAAAAACCCAGAGACAGATATTGGGGTTCAACCTGAAGACCAGTAAACTAAAGCAGCACTGGCTCATACCTATACCTCAGTCAGAAAAGGCTCTAATACTGATTTTGTGTCCATGCGCAGACTGAGCCTTTGAGGTTTTAGACACAGTAGTGGGAAGTTTCTTGGTTGTTCCAGGACTCTCACCTTTGACATTCGGAAGCTTTCTAAATGAATTAAGCTTACACTGAACAACCTGACCATAATAGCCAAGCACTTGTTTTTTTAGGCATGTTAGCATCCTGCTTGGGCTTTTCTGCAGTTACTTGCATCTTTTTATTGTTTTAAGATGCTATGTCTGGTCTGATGTCATAGTCTGAGCTTGGAAAGCATCTCTAGTTGATAATATTATCCTTCAAGTTGTGTATTTCTGAACTGATTGCTTCATCATGTTTTAATGGAATACAGTTGTTTTCAGTATTTTCTTTATCGGCCATTTCAGTTTTGGTTTCAGAACTTTCTTACCTTCTTGAACCTGAACTTCAGTTGTCGTCACATGCTACTCTCTGGATATCTGATTTTCTTGTTTGTATGGGAACATTGCTTTTCATATTAATACATATTCCTTGACTTTTTGTTTACTGAAGGCTGGCTGGTCGCTCTTGGTCATGGACAGGTGCAAACATGGTATAGAAGATACATTATACCTAATTAGACAACATGCTTCGGTTTTTTAAATCAGGGGTTATAAAATCGTTAGGTAGATCTTTTGTTTCTTTGTTTTGATTGTTTCCACAAACAAACATTCCTCTGATACTCATTTTCCTCTCCTGTATTTTCTGGCTCTAAATTGATACTTGTTTCTTCAATTTTTGCTTCCTGGATATATCCCTTGGTTGCATGAGCCTCCTCAGTATTTTCTCCCAAATTAATTTTTTCTTGACTCTTCATTGTTAAAATATCTTTCATTGTGTGACATCTCTTCAATAGGCTGAGCCCCTTCCAGAATGGCCTTCTCATAAATTGAGATAATATTTTCATTAGGACTTATGATAGGTTCAATACATATCCAATATTTAACAAGTTTTTTGGCATCTGGAATATTATGAATCAGGTTATTCATTGTGCCTAAAATTTCTTTTGGGCATCCCTTATTAATCAGGTTCAGGCATTGAGAAATTGTTTTGTCTACTTTTTCAGTAAATAATCTTTGTTTATCTTCTTCTGCGATGGTAGTCTAAAAGGACCTGACGGGGTTTTCATTTTGTCCTTTTGGCTCAGACTGATTTGCTATTCAGTTAGGAGGCATTTTCAGCCTTTTTCCTTTGCCATTCTCTACTCAGTCATCTGAGCTTTTCTCTCTTTGTGTGGTTTCTTTGGGCCAAACTGATTTATGGACAGCTCCTGCTACTGAGTATCTGCCCTGGTCAATTGTTTTTGACCTTTCAATCAGTCTGGTATTAGACAAGTTAGTCCTAGCTGCACCTTCAAATGTTATTGTGCTTCTTGATGGTGCCTTATCTCTTTGTGTCCTGAGTACGGGTATTGACAACAGATACAACCAGTTCTGATCATAGCAATTCTTTTTCAAGAGGCTGCAGTGGCATTTCATTTGTATTTTAATAAATAAAGCTTACCGGAGGGTCAGAAAAGTGAAACAGCCACCCTGGCCGGCCAGCCTTACAGACCAGGAAGCAATGACACACACCTTTAATCCCCGTAATCTACTACTAGCTTGCCATAGAAACCAGGTCGTAGTGGTGCACACCCTTAATCCCCGAACTAGAGAGGATTATAAAATGGAAGGAGACAGCTCTCAGTCTCAGTCTCATTCTGAGGTTTCCTGGAGGCAGGATCACCATTTTCAGACTGAGGTTGACGTAAAAGCTTTGCTTTTCTGATCTTCAGGTTGATCCCCATTATCTGTATGAGTTTTATTAATTGTGTTTCAATTTGGCGCCCAATGTGGGACCAATGTTGGGGAAATGTTCTTCTGTCCCACAGAAGAAAAACTATGTATATCATCAAAATTAATCAAGATTCAGTTTAAAAAGGAGAACCTCTTGATACAGAGAAATGACAACTCATACAGAGGTGGCAATCATTTAGGTTGTAAGAAAACCTCATAAGGGTGTCTTTGCAGGAAAATACCCATCTTCAAAAAGTCAAGAGACCTTGGATATCTAGAAACCTAAAGAAGAAAAGATAGCTATCCAGAAAGAATCACTAAGCAAAGAGAAATCTGAATACCAATATCTTCTGCAGGATAATATCCCATTACCTAAACAAACATATCTCCTTGCTTCTCAGTATAATGGTAGTTGCTACTCATTTAAGTATCAAATCCGGCTTTTGGAATTGGACTGTGGCCTCCTTCTCTAAATCTTGAGTATGTTGTTAAAAGAAAAATTCAGCGTTTCTGTCTCTTATTAGGAGCTACCTGGTGTGGGACAGAAGGAAGATAAAATCTAGGGACTAAGATTATCAAAAGTCTGTTTTCAAAAATTTTATTTCTCCCCATACCTATTTTCATCTCTATTGTACTGTTCTTTGAATATATGTCTGTTGAAATTCAAACTTTCTGTTTTGATATAAATAATGTTTAAGTTTTCCATGGTGAACAATAAATTTTTCTATAATAATCTTTGAAGTCTCCAGAAAGAGGATGGGGCCCCAGAATAACAATTCTACCTGGTTAATATGATGCTGTTCAGCTGATAGCATTACTTCAGATCTGCTTTGGACTACACACTGCTCAGAATAGTTTCAAGGTGGCTAACTGAGATGATCCAGCTTCACAGACTATAGTCTGGACTTGAGACAAACCTGTACTTTCTCATTACACAGAGACCAGGCAACAAATGATAGAGCTACCTCTCCCAGTACTTGACATTTAACCCAAATTTTACTTTCAGGATCTCCTCAAGATACTGTCACCCCCAGACAACAGAAAGTAAATTTAAGAATACAATGCTCACATTCTCAAGAGGTGGAGTGGGTGGGTTTTGGTAGTTCCATTGATTATGGATATTAAAGATATGATAGGATAAAAGGATAGATTATTGAATCTACTCTGAAAAGAAAAACTGAGGATCTAGATATGAGAAGATAAAAAGATAGATTACTGAATCTACTTTTTAAAAAGCAACTACTAGTTGTAAATGTTTTATATTGGATTGGACTTTTTTATTGTATACAAATTTTGTACACTGATACAAATTTGAGATTAATTTGTTAAAACATAGTGTATATACATTTCTAATCTTGTTCAAGGTACTGTACCTATACATCTCATTTAATAATTAATGCAAATTTCTAGTCCTTGAAAATTATTATTACAAACTGTTTAAGATAATAAGGAAATGCAGGTTAATAATTAGTCACCTATTATAATCAAACTTGTAGTCACATTAGGTATGTTTTCAAGGTCAAAGATATATTTTAGATAGACAAGTGGTCTTCAAACACTTCAGAGATCTACAGAATATGGCATTTAATATGTTTTAATTATATAGGCTCTTTTTTTATGACAGTGAGACATTTCTGCCCCTGGCAGCACCAATCTGCTTCAGAGATGATGATGGACATTGGAGAAATTCCATATGGAGTTTACTTTCCTTGTGGCAAAAGTTAGCCACTGGGCAAGAAACTGCCCTTGCCTTGACTGCTGACTTTATGCTGTCCAAACTGGACAATCAGGACACAAAAGAAAGTGACAGATTTTGCCAAGACGAGGTAGGACAGCCCTTCAGAATATCCTGCTTCACAGAAAAGTCTGTCAGTTTTACTAGGTATGTAATCCAAAGATGCATGCCCCGATGTTACAGAGAAACCTTGGGTGACTGTCCAGGCAGCCAGCTATTTCTGTCATTACTCACATTTTTTGGTAGTCACTTACATGCACTTCCTGCTTACTCAGTTAATGTTATAAGAAGAGGGTCCCTTGTTTGTCTCTGCCGCCCCGCTAGCTTACACCCAAAATAATCACACAGAAACTGTATTCATTAAAACACTGTTTGGCCCATTAGCTCTAGTTTCTTATTGGCTAATTCTTACATCTTAATTTAACCCATTTCTATTAATATGTGTATTGCCATGTGACTGTGGCTTACCAGCAAGATTCTAACCAGCATCCATCTCAGGCAGAAGATCCATGGCTTCTCTCTCTGCCCTTCTTCCTCCCAGCATTCAGTTCTGTCTTTTCCACCTACCTAAGTTCTGCCCCATCACTAGGCCAAGGCAGTTTCTTTATTCATTAACCAATGAAAGCAACACACAAACAGAAGAAACTCCCACATCAAGTTAATATTTCCTTCTTGGGTCTCTGAGAGAGTTGAAGACTAGATAGTTATAGTTACAGTTTTCCTTGTTTACCTGATGCAGAAAGCAAGTTATAATAGGAAGTAAATTAGGAACAAGACTTTGGACTCACCAAGATAGGATAGATATGGAGTATTTTCTCTGAATATGTCAAATGCAAATGGGCTAGGCATTGTTGATATATTTATTGCCTGTATATTTTGTATATAGTTATTTTACTTACTGTATATAGTTTTTCTTATATTTATTTATAGCCCTTTTTATTTTAAACAGAAAGGGGAAATGTAGCATTTCATTTGTATTTTAACAAATAAAGATTGCCTGAGGGTCAGAAAAGTAAAACAGCCACACGGGTCAGCCTAACAGACCAGGAAGCAATGATACACACCTTTGATCCTAGTAGCCATACTAGCTTGCCATAGAAATCAAGCAGTAGCGATGCATGCCCTTAATCCTAGAACTAGAGAGAATTATAAAATGGGAGGAGACAGCTCTCAGTCCCAGTCTCATTCTGAGATTCCTGGAGGCAGGGTCACCATTTTGGACTGAGGTCGAGGTAAGAGCCAGTGGCTGACTGCTTTGCTTTTCTGGTTTTCAGATTGAACCTCAATATCTGTCTCTGAGTTTTTATTAATCGTGCTTCAAGGAGGAGCTGGGGAGATGGCTGTACAGTAAGAGTGCTCGCTGCTCTTCCAGAGGACCCAAATTCGGTTCTCAACACCCACATTGGTCTGCTCACAGACGCCTGTTACTCCAGCTCTAATGTTGTCCCTTGGCCACCACAGGCACCTTCACTCATGTGGCACACACAAAAATCCCTTAAAAAGAGCTTTTGGTTAGAATTAATTTGGCAAGTGACTTTCTTTTTTATGGTTTTTGCTTCTGAGAATTTCTTGCCAGTTCCAAAATAAAATACAAGTTTCCTCATGTTTTTGGCTACTTATTTAATATTTTTGGTGTTGGGCTTTTTGATTGGTTGGTTTTGGGGAGTTATTTGTTTTGTTTTGTTTTTTTCTTTGTGGGTTTTCAAGAAGACAGGGTTTTGGAATTCACTTTATGGATCAGGTTGCCCTCAAACTCAGATCTGCTTGCCTCTGCCTCCAGAGTGCTGGGCTTAAAGGCACGTGCCACCATGCCAGGCAATCATTTTGGTTTTTATATGAAGAGACATTGCACATTCTGAGTTATATTTTTGTTTTATGATGTGAGCAAAGGCTTTTATAGTTTGTTTTCTTATCAGTGGACATGTCATTCTAATTCTATGTGTTGAGAACATTCCTTTTCTTGTTGAATTTAGTTGATTATCAATAGACCACAAATGTGATCTGCCTCTGGATTGTCCTGTTAATCTCTGTGCTTTGTGCCTCAATTTTGAAAATACTATATCATCATGCCATTCTTACTTTGAAATAAGTCTTAAAATCAGGAAATGTAAACTCTTGAGCTCTTCTTTTTAAATATCACTTTGGCCAGGACTGGACTGGGGAGCATGTCTTAGTAGGTGAAGTGCTTGCTTCTCAAGCAGGAGGCTTGAGTTCAGATTTCTAGCACCACATAGAAAAAAGCCCAGTAAGGCCATGTGCTTGTAACTCTGGCAATAAGGAACAAAGACAGATGGATCAGAGGCAAGTAACTACCCAGAGCTTGCTAGCCAGCTGGTCTACCCAATCTTAATGAGCTCCAGGTCCAGTGAAGAGACCCTGTATACATGCATATGTGTATTTGCGTATGTGTGCAACACATACACATGAAGAGCAGTAGAGAGAGTTACCTGACCCAACACCTCACCTTGACCTCTGGCCTCCAGATCTTCATGACAGATGGACACACATGTACATATAAACATGGACACATGTAAAGTACTGGTAGTTTGAATTAGAAATGTTCTCCATTGCTTTATGCATTATATATAATATTTTACATGCCATATATATACATATCATCACACCATATATATGATAATAATTAAAGATTGGAAACCAGTACTTGACCCACAATTGGTGGCACTATTTGGGGAAGTTTAGGTAGTACAACTTTGCTGAAGGATGTATGTCACTAAGGGGAGTCTTTGAGATTTAAAAGAAAAATGCCTACTTTTAGTTTGCTCTGTCTTTGTTTCATGGTTTTGGGTGAAACCACGTCTGCTTCATTATGAACTTTCATACCTATAGACCCATACCCTAAGATACACTCTCTCTTCCTTGAAGTTGTCTTTAGCCATGGTTCTATGCTAGTTCTTTATAGAAACTATAGAAGCGTTTTGTTTCTACAAAAAAAAAAAAAAGGAATTTTCATTTGGATTATATTGAAACGTAGATCAATTTGGGAAGAATTAATACCTAATTGAATGTCCTAGTTTGCAAACATAACCTTTTTGTTATTTTGGTCCTTTTGGTTGTCTTTTTATAAGCATACTGTAGTTTCAACATTCAGATATTACACCAATTTTGTTTGTGCTTATATTCGTAGTTTTATGCTATTATAACTATTTTCTGAGATTTGTTTCTAGTTGTTTATTGCTATTATATAAAAATGCAGTTGGTTTTTGTTTATTGATCTTGAAGTATGAAGCCTTCTTCTTGTGGTAACTTATTTCATAGATTCTTTGGAAGTTCTTTGCCATTGTGGTTAAGGAATATTTTTGTTTGTTTGTTTCGATCTGTAATCTTCCCCTTCTTCCCTTACTGTACTGGTAGATCTTCCATCACGATTATGAATAGAATGGCAATAGCAGACAACCTTGTCCTCTTTCTGATTTTAGTCTTGCATTATCATAAATTATGATAAAGTGTTACTTAGGCCGAGTGTTTGTGTCCTTCTCAAAATTTATGAATTGAAAATTAACCCCATTATGGAAATATTTGGGAGAACTGGAGTTTTGGGGTGTGTGATGTTGCCCCTTGTGGTTAGATCATTACCTTTTTAAGAGAGTCCACCAGCCACCTCACCCCCAAATAAAGATACAGTGAAAAAGACTGCAGACTCTGAACTGGAAAGCAACCCTTTGCCAGGTCAGACCTACTCCTACTTGGGTCTTGAACTGCCTAGAGAAATGACTTGTGAGAAATTAATTTCTGCTTTATAAAAACCACCCAATCTCTCAAAGTTTGCTAAGATGCCTCAATAGAACAAGGCAAGTGACCTTTTGTCATATTGAGTTCATTTCCATTCTCTTGGAGACATTGGATTTTAACTCTGTGTAAGTATTGAGTTTGGTCAAAAACAATTTTTTATTTTGTTTTTTTTACTATGTTTATGGATTTATTTTCTGTAGTTTTTAAATATAACAATGTTATTTTCAAATGTGTCACCTTGGAGTTAAACCTTAATTAGTATTTTTTTTTCTATCTTTTGTCCATTAGGATACCTTTTACCTTTTCATTTAATTCTTTTTATTGTGGTAATGCTAGCCTGGGAATACATCGTTTATATTTTCTAAGAAATATTTTTGTGCCATTAGTGTTCTTGATCTTATAAATGGTTACGGAAATTTTCAAGCTTAGCTTCCCTTTTTTTTTTTTTTGGAGACATGGTTTCTCTGTGTAACAACTCTATCCTGGAATTTGCCATGTAGACCAGGCTGGCCTCCTACTCAGAGATCAGGCTGCCTCAGCCTCCAGAGTGCTGGGATTAAAGGCATGTGCCGCTACCACCACTTGATTTTAAAGTTACATTTTTTTAATTCTCTTATTGTTTGTTTGTTTTCTTCTGATTTTTGGCATCAGTTTTTTTTTTTGTCTTTAATAGTTTGGTTTGGTTTTAGTTTTGTCGTTCATTATTTGTGTTGCTTTTTGCAAATAACCAGCTTGTTATTTATTTTACTATTTTGTTTTCAGTTTAGGTGGTTTCTATTCATGCTATTTCTATATGCTTTCTTTTCAAAAGCACCTTACTAACTTGCTGACTTGAGACCTTTTCTTCCTAACTCCTGTGTTCAGTGTTCACATAGATTTGATAGTTAATATTTTCTAACTTTTTGCATGATTTCCATCCTGATCATACTGATTTGAAAAGTTGATATTTGGTTTTTTTTTTGAGGGGGAGCTTCAATTTGGTTGGTCTTGGTATTTTGTTCCATGTATTCTTCAAATCTGTTATTTTGAATAGAGTGGTCTGTTAAGTGCCAGGGAAAGTTGATTGATTTCCTTTACTTTAATGAGGTGGGTTTTTATTAATTCTTTTTGGTTTGGGTTTTGTTGTTTTTGTCATTGTTGATTGTTTTGTTTTGTCTTTATAGTTATTTTGTTAATCGTTTAGAGAAGACTTGAAGTCTCCAAATATAACTAAGAATATATCTTGTTTCTTTTCTGTTTCTTTTTACTTACTGTTTTTAAACCTCTTGGTACACATGGATGTCCAAAACTATTATGCATTGTGGTATATGGACCACATTATTATTAACTAATATCCCTCATCAGAAGTATTCCTCGCTGTGAAGTCTGTTTTAATAGTAATACAAATTTTCTATCACTCTTTGATCAGTGCTTGTGTGATAGATCTTTCCCACCCTTTAATTTTCATTCTTTTCTATTTTAAAATGCGTTTGCTTTAAATTGCTCATTTTTTTAAAAAAAAGTATTTGTATGTGCATTTGCCTAATTATATGGATGTGCATTATGTGCATGCAGAAGTTCTAAGTCAGAAGAACTCTGGAATTGGAGTTACAGACAGGTTACAAATATCATGTGGGTGCTGAGAACTGAGCTCCCTTCTGCAAGAGCAGTAAGTGCTCTTAACCAATGCAGAGCCATCTCCAACCCTGCAACTCACTTTTACTAACACTTTATCTTTTCATTGATTGAGATGTTTCGGTCAATTACATTTAATATAGTTATTGGTAGGTGTGATGGCTCTATTAGTTTAGGCTATGAAGAGACACTATGACCATGGCAACTCTTATAAAGAAAACATTTAATTGAGGTGGCTTGTAACATAAGGGCCTGCTTGTTGGGGTTTCTGTCTTGCCCAGTTCCCACAGCTGGTATGTCCCAAAGAAATCACACAGAGAGTCTACATTAATCATAAACTGATTGGCCCATTAGCTCAGGCTTCTTATTAACTCTTGAACTTATATTAACCCATTATTCTTATCTATGTTAGCTACATGGCTCGGTACCATTTTTGGCGGGGCAGGTCACATCTTCCTTTCTCCGTGTATGGGTAGGACTGTGGAGGAAGCTTCCTTCTTCCCAGAATACTCCTGTTCTCATTGTCCTGCCTCTACTTCCTGTCTGGTTGTCCCACCTATACTTCCTGCCTGGCTACTGGCCAATCAGTGTTTATTTAAAACATAATTGACAGAATACAATTGTCCCGCACCAGTGGCTCAATTACAGTTTCAGAGGTTTAGTTCATTATCATTATGGTGGGGAGCATGGCAGTGTGCAGGCAGATGTGGTGCTGGAGTTGAAGTGCTCCATCTTACAGGCAACAGGAAATTGACTGTCACATTGAGAGAAGTCTGCCCCCACAATGACACACTTATTCCAGCAAGACCACACCTCCTAATAGTGCCACTCGCTTTGGGGGCCATTCTCTTTCCAGCCACCACAGTGTCTGTTTTTGTTTGTCAACTTGACTATTTCTGGAATGAGCTACAATCCAGAAATGGAGTGCACACCTGTAAGATATTTTCTGCTTGGTTTAAAGTGGGTGAATCCCCTTCTAGTCTGTACCTTTGGGGTTAGAAGTCACACGGCTGACCAGGATCTTTATGTGAGAAGACACAAACCTTTAATCTGCTACCATTTTTCCATCAGTGAAAGGGTCTCATTTATTCAACTGCTGTTTAGGTATTATACATATTATTATTTTTTAATTCAGAATTTTCTAGGTGAACAAAAATATATATATATAGGATTAACTGACATGGGATTCCCCTCTGAATGCTGTGGATACCATTATTGAATAAAGAAACTGCTTTGAGCCTATAGCAGAGCAGGGCAGAACAGAGGTAGGCGGGGAAAACTAAACTGAATGCTGGGAGGAAGGAGACGGAGTCAGAGAGAAGCCACGTAGCCCTCCCAGAGACACATGCCAAAACTTTAGCTGGTAAGCCACAGCCACACGGCAATACACAGATTAATAGAAATGGGTTAAAGTAAGATGTAAGAGTTAGCCAATAAGAAGCTAAAGCTAATGGGCCAAACAGTGATTTAATTAATACATTTCTGTGGTTATTTCAGAGCTGGGCAGCTGGGAATGAATAAACGGCCTCCTACAACAAATTGCCATGCCAACGTGGGGCTGACTACATCCATGTAAAACCTGAGAAAGCTTGGAAAGGAATTCTAGACAGAAAAACAAAGTTTAGCTGCATTTTTTTTTCTCAGCTAGCATTGTGCGGCAGCTCCCTTAAGAGAAGTTTTCCTGATTCAGCAGTAACAGGATAAAAAGCCACACGGCTTCATGGGCCATGATGCCAGCACTAACTCTGGCTCTTTCAGGAGGCCAAGCACTTGAATGGGGTCATAGGCAGTGTGCTGCAAGTTACTTGGTGACAGCATGAGCCAACTGTTTATCAGAGTTGAGGTGGTGAGGATGGCTCCCACCCGACAGTCTCAGGCACTGAATGGACTTTTGCCATGTTAGGCTGCGCGGAGCAAGCAGGCAGGGCCATATTTCCCCTAGCACTGCCGCAACTTAGGTTCTTAAGAAGCACTTATCATTTTAAGAAGCCATCCTGGTCAGAAAAGAATTACAGATATGCAATAAGGAAAGATTCAGACATAAAAGACTTCTAAATGAGACACTGTGTGTTTAGAAAATGTATGTAGCCTTGGGAAAAAAAAAGAAAAAGAGTATAGTTAGAAAAAGAAATAAATTGTTTTTAAAAAAATAGTCTTTAAAGAGAGTAGAGATAGTCATAGATTAAAGGAGTGAAGATAATAAAATATTAAAAAGTAATAGAATAAAAACAAATAAGCCACATAAAAATGGACACTGATAAAACAGTCTGGATTATGTATATTATTGTGTTTTTGTTGAATTTTTTGACTGTGAATTAAGTCCAGAGAGACATTTTATTGTATGGGCTGCTAAGCTAAACCAGCATAGATATTTTAAAGGTTTCTTGACTTCAAAATTTGGGTCTGAGGATAAGTTGCTTTGGAAAAGAGGTTCTTCTTTTGTTTCCACAGAGGATGAGAACCTGTAGAATCCTTCCAAACTAATGTGGTTTGATGGACCAAGACCCTCTGAAAGGTTGCCATGAATGCCCCCAAAAGTTACTTTGCCCAACAAAAAGCAGGAAGCAGTTTGTAGAGAACCACTCCCAAATTCCCAAATATTGTTTATAAACGTTTCTTTACATTTAAAGGGAGATATGCTATAGAGATTTGCATTGGTATAGATTTTGATTTATTGGTACAAATTTGAGGTCAATTTTGTTATATGTATATTTCTGCTCTTGATTAAGGTATTGTGTTTGTGCAGCTCATGTAAAATGTCTAATTAAGAAATATAGGTTAATAGATAATCATCTATAATAGTCAAGCTTGTAATCATGCTACTTAGATTTTCTAGATGTACAGAGATGTATTTCAGATGGATAGTTATTTTTCAAACCTTTCAAAGAGTAACAAAATATGGCATTTAAGAACTTAGGACTTTTTAGGACAATGAGACACATCTGCTCCTGGCAGCACCAATAACTTCAAGAGGTAGATGGTCATTGAAGAGGCTCCTTATGGAGTTTGTTAGCCATTTGGGCAAGAAGCTGCTCTTGCCTGAACTTCTTCATGGTATGATGTAAAAACTGGACATGCAGGCACCACAGAAAAATGACTGCTGAACTTGCCTAAAGGTGAGATGGTCCTTCGGGGTTCCTGCTACACGAAAGAGCCTGCCAGACATTCTGTAGAGCACAGAAAAAGGTGACTGACAAACTGCCAATATAGGCAGAACTGCCTTTGAAATTTCCTGCTTCGTGGAAAAGTCTGCCTGATACTATGGGCCTGTAGGCTGAAGATGGATACCCCAATGTTACAGAAGAACTTTGGGTGACTTGTCTAGGCAGTGAGATGTCTCTGTCAATTCTAGAGTTTTGGAAGTTGTTTACGATGCACTCCTGTTTTCTTAGGTAATATTATATCCTTCTGGAGTCTTTGATGTGGTTGAAGAATATATAGTTATAGTTTTCCTTGGTTATGATGAAAGATAAAGTAGATAAAAATATTGTAATTGTAATTCTTTTTTGATACCTGTTTTGTTATATGTAATTACTATGTTAAAGTTAAAACTTTCCTTTTTATTTAGACAGAAAAGGAAAGGTCATGTGGGATTCCCCTTTGTATGTTGTGAATATCATTATTGAATAAAGAAACTGCTTTGAGTCTATAGCAGAGCAGGGCAGAACAGAGGTAGGCGGGGAAAACTAAACTGAATGCTGGGAGGAAGGATGGGGAGTCAGAAGCCATGTAGCCCCGCCAGAGACAGATGCCAGAACTTTACCTAGTAAGCCACAGCCATGTGAGAATACAGAGATTAATAGAAATGAGTTAAATTAAGATGTAAGAGTTAGCCAATAAGAAGCTAAAGCTAATGGGCTAAGCAGTGATTTAATTATTACAGTTTCTGTGTGGTTATTTCGGGACTGAGCAGCCAGGAACGAACAAGTGGCCTGCTACAACAATTAACAGCTTACAGTCTGTGGTTCAGCTAGTTCATTAATAGCTGTCTACCAGCTGAAGGCCCAAGAATCCAGTTAGTTGTTCCATTCACAAGACTGGATGTCTCATCTATACACTGGAATCCCAAAGAAGTAGGCTCTAATGCTAGTGAAAAAATGAACCAAAGCAAGAACAAACAGGCAAAGAGAGCAAGCTTTCTTCTTCCATGTCCTTTATATAGGCTGCCAGGAAAAGGCGTGGCCCAGATTTTGAGGTGAATTTTCCTACCTCAAAAGATCCATACTACAGGTGGGTCTTGTCACTTCAAATGATTTAAGAAAAAAATTTTTTAAAAAGTCCCTCATAGTTGTACCCAGCCACTTGTGTTTTAGTTAATTCCTGATGTTGTGAAGTTGACAAACAAGAATAGTTTCTTAGATAATATAACAGACACAAGTGTTTTCAAATAAAATAAAAACAGGACATTTTAAGTTCAGTAGTTTACAGTAGGCATTTTTGTTCCTTACCCATGCTTGTCTTTCTGTTTTGTTTTGTTTTTTTAAAGTTTGTATAGCTTCTCTGGAACTAATGTCATCTTAGATAAAGTGATGGTATCTCAGCTACTAATGTTTCCTTGATCCTCGTTACAGCAACACACACACACACTTTTAATTAGAACCATATAAAAATTCTCAAAGCATTTGGAATGAATAGTTACCACAAATAGAACATAGTCATACTAATTCTGGAGGAAACTATCTATTCAGAAAAAAATTCATAAGCTAAACACTCCCTGTTTACTTTAGGAACAAACCCCCAAACTGGTAAATGAATCATTTAATCCTGACCCATAACTAATTTTTCTGTGTCCCTTCTCCCTATTCTAGTTTTCATACTCCAGAGGGGTCTGGAAATAGATAACACTGTCACAGATAGTTGATTATAGTGGCATCAGATAAAATAGAGAAAATTAGTATATACAGGGTCATTACAGTCTGTATAACCCAAGAACCATTATTGACAGTAATAAAGAAGAGGGGAACAAGAGAATTAAAACAACTTTAAATTGTTACAGAGTATAAGAAAGTGATTTAAATATATTAGTCCATGGAATGAAAATATAGAAGAAAGTTTTAAAAACAAAAGATTAGTCCATGTTGGGCAAATATAGAGATAATAGGAAAGAAAACAGACATCTTTGTGACACTGGTTGAGGTCTGTTCATTAAAACAGTTCAGCTATTGTTATGAAGGGGAGAAATTTAGTAGCCTGCCACCAAGTACATCCTTATTAAGACAAGATCCCAAATAGTGCACAGAGAAAAATGTAGGGTTTTTTTTCCGTACTATTCAAACAGTAGTAAATTACTTTGATATTTTCCTAATAGTAATAAGTATATTAGGAAATAATACCTTCTGGGTTTACAGGAATGAGATTTGGTTTTAACAATACTAAATTGTGATAGACTAATGAGGATATTTTATAACATGCAAAAAATCAGTTTGCTTTCTCCACAAATTTTCTGAAATAAGTGAGTATGTTCTACTAAAGGGAAAAATGGGAGGTAAGGAAGAAATACAATTCAAACCAGGTATCTCAGTTCCATGTGCAGTCAGAAGATACCACAACATTAATAGGTGATGGGCCTTGAAAATAAGTGCATTTAGATCAAGATATTGAAAGCCTTCCATGAGTTTGTTTTAGACAGTGTCTCACTGTATAGTTCTTACCGGCCTTGGTATTGGATGTGTAGACCAGGCTGGTCTCAAACTCAGTGATATGCCTGGGATTAAAAGTGTGTGCTACCATATCCAGCCACGAGTATCTTTAAGAGATGCTGGTACATGAAAATAATTTCTATTCTGATTCCTTCCCTTTCATCCAACAGTCCTATCAGGCTTTGGAAGACACCATTCTCTAGTGGTACTTTAACACTATCTCCAGTGCCATCTTTCTTACCACCTACTAGCTAGTTTTAAGTCTCATCATATTTTACTTTGGGCACATATTTGCTACTCTGTTGAGAATGGAGACAATAAATGAGGTGGACCAAATTCTCATGCATTAGCTAACTCTATTCAGAGCATCTGAGGGTTAAGAGGAGTCAGATGAGTAAAGTGTATAGTCACATGGGTAAGCTGCACATGGAGGGAAGCTGCAGATAGCAAAAACATTTTTACTTAGAGGGCTATAAACAACAAAAGCCAGTTGTAATGAATAATTTGAAGTAACATGCCTGGGAGGGGCATGAAAGCATAATCAAAGAAGAGTTCCTTGTTTTTGAAAAACCTGAGGTCACAAGACTCTTGTTTTGGTTCCTTGGAGTGTTCCCACAAGCACCTAGAAAACTTATGTCTCCATTCTTAGACCATGTTCTTTATCTCTTCCTTTTTAAAATACAGAATACCCAGAGTGATTTTGACTTGAGATGCTGTAGATAAATGTAATTGTCATTTAATGCATGAGTATCCTATAAGGCAGCAAATTACATATATAATATTTGAACAATGAAAGCATTGTTTGTAATATTCTGCCACCAAGAACAGGGACCCAAACTATGTCCAGCACTGTTGTTTACATCATTATAAATGATCAGAAAAATCTAGAAAATAGCTTAAAAAGAGACCCATATAACTAGTAGTTCTTGTCTCTTGTAGTGCATAAGTCCATATTTGACCTTTAATAGGAATACATCTTTAATAATTGTTCTTTTCTTTAGGATAAAGGTCTATGACATGTATTTATTCCCTATTTTATTTTATTCTATACTATAGTTTTAGGTCAGCAGATACATCCATTCATTTTATATTTTGTTATGTTCTCAGCTCTGAAAATAGTGCTTGGAACATGTTAGACTATAGCCTGTTCTAAGAAGACTGGATAAAATATTTGTGATGTGAACTTAAATCTGTGATAATTCTTAAAGATTGCCATGTACTACACAGTGATCTGTGAAGTCAGGTTATTTCAGACTTTCTTAAGAAAGTGATGTTAATGCGAACCTGTATTTTTTGACAGCATGATAAAAGTTATGATTTTTATACAGTCCTTTGATTTCATCCAGCTACATTAGAAGATGACATGTTCCTCATATTTGTTGTTTTTATAAATGAATATAGATATGTGCTCTCTGATGTATGCTTGTGTTTAAGTAACAATAGTCAGGCATAACAACCCATTTGCAGAGTGTTTTTCTAATAAGTTTGTGTTAGTGGTAGAAAATTACTGGTGGTATCTGTACTCAAATATTAAAGTGTTTAAGAAAATATCAGCTTCTGCTAAACTTAAAAAGCCTTCAACTTCTATAATAGTAAATGTATTAATTTCAAACGAGAAGTTGTTTTTTGTTGTTGTTAACTGATGTGTTAGTCTTTGCTGGTTTACACTAGATTCTGAGAGCTAAGTGAATTTATGGGAAAGCTTAAGCCAGCATGGTATAGTATGCTCCAACATAGTTAGGTCACTATTTTATTTTATCACTGTTGCTGTGATAAAACAATGACCAGAAGCAGTGTGGAGGAGGAAAGGGTTTATTTGGCTTACAGGTTGCAGTCCGTTGTTGAGGGAAAATAACAAGGCAGGAAGGAACTCCAGGCAGGAACTGAATCTCAGACCATAGAGGAAAGCTGCTTACTGGCTTTCCACAGCTTGCTCAGTTTGCAATCCAGGACCACCTGCCCAAAGGTGGCACTGCCTTTAGTGGGCTGTGCTCTCCAATGTCAATCATTAATCAAGGAAATTCTCCTAGATGTGCTCATAGGCCAATCTGTTGTAGACAATTCCTCAATTGAGGCTCCTTTTTCTCAGATATCTAGGTTTGTGTCTAATTACACGAATACAAACTAGCAGTGTTGCATTTTCCAATCAGTTCTTCAACAATTTATTTGATTATTTACTTACAAGTTCTATATATGATTGTTTGTAGGTTTTGTCTGTTTATTGTTGTTTTTGTCAGATCAAGTTATATTTCTCTAAGTGAATAAAAGGCCAACAATCTCTTCCTGCATCAGTTTTGAAATTTTTTGGTTTTATTCTTTTATTACTAATATTTGTTCAATGCATTGTTTCTTTGTAGGAATCATTTGCAGCTTATTCACTGTATAAGTAAAAACCAAATTGCATCCATAATTCTACTGAGCTGGGAGCATAGATACTGCCATATATGTCACAGTACACTGAAAAAGAACCATCAGGTAAGGAAGATAGGTGTTTATTCTTCTACATTAACGACTTCTTTTTTTGTTTCCTGGGTACTTTAAATAGAATATGTGGAGCCAGGCATAGTGGCTCACACTTCTAATTCCAGCACAGGCAAGTGGATCTCCATGAGTTCAAGGCCAGTTGGGGCTATATGGAGAGAACTTGTTTCAAAAAAAAAGAATATATGTGATGTGTTATATCCTCTGTTAGGTGATTTTATGAAAAGACTGATTTTACATCATCTATAGCTGTTTAATATTTATAATAATTAATTTCTAACTTAATATAAAACACCCCCTCATTTCTAGCATATGTTCCATTTTGGAGGCTATTCTTTTGGAGTAGTAGTTAAAGATGTTGATTCTTATTATTTTTGAGACAAGTGATTAAATACTTTTTCTGTAACAAAGTATCACTGTGTGGCTTAGGCTGCCCTTCAGTTTACCGTCCTTGCCTTAGTGCTGGGGTTTTAGGTACACATCCCCATGCCGGACTTCCTAACATTTGTTTTGAGTTTTGAAATAGATAGTGGTTACCATCTAAATGTTTTTGAAGAGATTAAAAAATAATATAACATTTGATAGCATTTAATAAATACAAGGTTGTCATTTGTACTTTGAAATGATTGTTTTACTTCAATACATAACAAAAATAGAAAACCTTCACATATTGATTGTACTATGCACTGTGAGGAAATACCCTATTCTTACATAGAATATATAATAAGTAGTTGCCTAAGCAAGATTAATACATTTTTGTGTAATACTGTACTGTTTAATAAAAAGTGAATAATATTCAAGTTTACATGCTGGGGCTTTTCTTAGCTTGGTTTATACCATCCATTTGTAATTTTGGAGATGGAATAGCACGTGTTTGATTTCTTCTGTGACTATTTCCTTACAGAGAATTTTATCTGACCCTTGGCTTCAGGGCATAACTATTTAGTTGTTTCTTGTCATCCCTGCACCACTTAAACAGGACCCTGTTCAGTGGTGTGTAGTTTAGTAAATAGTAGCATATTTGTTGAAGCACTTTTTTCCCAAACTTGTTGCCATTGTAAAGATCATTACTAACCTTTAATTTGTATTTTCAGTAATGGATCAAGAATCCAACAAGGCAGCTTGGCCTAAACCAGCAGGAGGATATCAGACTATTACAGGCAGGAGATACGGAAGAAGACATGCATATGTCAGCTTTAAGCCATGTATGACCAGGCATGAAAGAAGCTTAGGTCGGGCTGGTGATGACTATGAAGTATTGGAACTTGATGATGTTCCAAAGGAAAATTCCTCAGGTATGTAACGTGTAGTCAATTAAGGGCTATTATTTTAAAATTTATGTTTTTGATAATAAATATAGTACAATTTCTTTCTATTTGGAAATTTTTATTGAATTTAATAGCAGTCCCATATTCATTAAATATAGAAAATTCAATATGACCAGTCACTAAAGTATGACTGATTGTTATGGCAGTGATCACACAACCATATCCATCAGCTAATTCCTCTCCCAAGTCTTTGTCTTATTTTTAAATCGCTTCTGTTTTTACCTTTACAGCAGAAGTGGCTGGATATTACTTTTCCACTCACAAACTTTGCCTACCTAGGGGAGTTTAGGGTTTTGTTCTCAGTGCCTTACTCTGAAAGGTAGACCACGCCAAGACTTGAATGTGAACTGAGAGTGTTTGTCCCTGCATACTATATTTAAGTAACTTGTAACTTCCTCTGAATAATTTAGCTTATTTATTTTTTCCATTATTTTGTAAAATATAAACACCAAAATTTTTGGTAATAGTTATTCAGTTAAGCCTTCTTAATTATTCAGTAGTTTGAAATATTACATACAGATTTCCTGTACTGTAGTTACATAGTTACATATAAATATATAAAATCTTCTAGTTTCATTTTTCTGGTTCTAAGCAAACTGGATAATTGTAGAATATTTTCTCTATCATTTATAGATCAGAATCTGATCAATGATGAAGTTATTCCAATAAAGAGTCATTTCTGTTATAAATTAAATTTCATTTATTTTATGATTTATGCATTTGGCTATAACAAATCTCAGTATCTTTGTGAAACTAATAATAAAAGACAAAGTTAAAAATAATTATAGATTTGATTTTCAAGTGTCAGAATTTTGACAAAGTATGGCAAATTTAGTCAGTATACTCACTTATTTTTAAGTTGTATCTCTAATACCTAAATTATAAATGTATTAACAATACATTTTGGACATAGAAATCTGATACATGTCTAGGAAGTTAGATTTAATTTTTTAATTAACATCAAAATACAGTTAAAATCTTATTTCTCATAGATCTATTACCTGGGGATAAAATTATATTTGTCATAAGGGGTTTTGAGAATTTTAGAAATTTTGTAATTAAAAGGTAGATTTGTAGAGTAATTGGAGAACAGATTATGCTGACTGCTTTTGTTTCTCATTGTGTAGCTTCCTATTTGCTTCTTTTTTTGTCATAGAGAAGATTTTTGATACTGGGACAGGGTTTAAAAAAAAAATCTGTAAAAACACAAGGCTAGGGCAATGAGAGGCTGTCGAGGGCAGCACTGAGCTCGCAGTGTAGCCAGTCTGACTGCAGTAAAGTTAGGGAGATAGAAACATGAGCTTGCTGTCAAATAGGTCATGATTTCCATGGAAATGATAGCATGTACAATTTTATCTAAATTAATCCCTCCAAAATGCTTTCTTCTGTTTCTTTTTATGAAGGTTCCAATTCATTGGATCAAGTCCATCCTTCTTTACCCAATGAACCTACTTTTGAAAAAACTGAAACAGAAATTTCCACTTGTGGTCCAGCACTGAATCAAACCACTGAGAGCAGCCCATCCATTACCCCAATATGCCATAGTGAGGAAGTCAGGGAGACCTTAGAAAGCAAAAGGAATCTCCGTAGTCACGCTGAGACCAAGTATAGTCCAGCTCTTTATAATGTCTCAAGTGTCCAAAATGGAATTGTGTTGGTTTATGCTGACTCTAATGATCCAGACAGCAGACGTGATGAGAATAATGACTCCCTTCAGCTTTCTGCAGAAGCTGTGGAAGGTGGTAGATGTCAGGAAGTATTAGGCAATACAGTATTTGAGCTGGAAAATGGAGAGGCAGAGGTGTACACTGATCTCTCCCCACCTGTTCCCTCTCTCAACTGTGAAGTAAGTGATGAGTTTGAAGAGCTAGATTCAACACCTTTAGAGAAAAATTCTACTGGTGATGTTGAGCTTGTCCATCATAATGGGCAGGAATTCAAGAGGTCTTCTGAAGACATTGTTAGAAAGAGGCAACAAGATAATGCTGATCGGGAAAGACAGAGAGAAAATTCAGCTGAAGATGCAGACTGTGGTCCAGGGCATATTTGTAGTGAACACAACACTAATGACAGAGCCAACCACCACGGAAGCTCTCCTGAGCAGGTAGTACGGCCCAAAGTTAGAAAAGTGATAAGTTCAAGCCAGGTGGACCAAGAAATGGGTTTTAATAGGCATGAGGCTAAACAAAGAAGTGTTCAGAGATGGAGAGAGGCTTTAGAAGTTGAGGAATGTAGTTCAGATGATCCTATAATAAAGTGTGAAGACTATGATGGAGACCATGAGTGTATGTTCTTGACTCCACCTTACTCAAGAGTTGCACAAAGGGAAACAGAACATAATCGTGCAACATCAGAAAATGGAGCCACAGCTTCAGGAAGGCAAGAAACTCGGGATAATTCCTTTTGGAATGGCTGCGGAGATTATTACCAACTCTATGACAAAGATGAAGACAGGTAAGCTTCATGCAGTATTTGGTCGATAAGTGTATTAAGCCAGATATTCTTTTCTTTTTAAAAAGATTTTATATTCATTATACAAAGTACAACATTTTCACACATGTACATTTTGAACTTCACATGATTTTCATGTATTAGCCTGCCTTTCCACCTTGCTGGTTACCTTTCTCTTTCAAATAGTCCCCCTTCCACTTTCACGTCTAGATTCTGCACAAGAGAAGGCATGCAGTGGTTGTCTTCTGGGTCTGATTTGCTTTGCTTTCTTTACGTGATAGTCCCCAGTTCCATCTAGTTCTCTAAAGTGCAATCCATTTTTCTTTATGAATGAACAAAGCTGTGTTGTATATGTATATTACATTTTCTTTATTTGTTTGTATGTTGATGAAATCTGGTCTGATTTCTCAATTTGGCTGTTGTGAATAGTGTTGATAGAGCCAGTGAGATAGCTCAGTGAGTAAAGGTGCTAGCTTCCAAGCTGAGCCTGGTGACCTGAGTTCAATTCCTGTGTTTCACAAGGTGGAAGGAGAGAATTAGTTCCCAGTAGTTGGTCTCTGACCTCCACAAATGCACTGTGGCACACTTCCATCTACATACCTACACATGTGTAGTAGCATTTCAATTGTATTTTAAGAAATAAAGCTTGCCTGCAGATCGGGAAAGTGAAACAGCCACATTGGTCAGCCTTACAGTTGCACAGTGGTAACACACACCTTTAATCCTAGTAGCCACACTAGTTGCTATAAATCAATGCAATATTAAAGTTTAAATAAAATAGTGCTGAAATGAGCAAATGTTCAGGTTCACCATGATATGCTGACTCAGATTCCTTTGTATATTTATACCCAAGGTTTGGTTATATTATAGTTCTGTTTTCAATCTGTTGAGAAATCTTCATACAGATTTCCACAGTGGCCATACAAATTCACATTCCCATTAGCAGTGGACATGAATTCTTCCCTTTGTGCATACTCCCTGCCATCAGTTGTTTGTTTTCTTGCTTACAGCCCTCTGACTAGAGTGAAATAGACTCTCGGTGAAGTTTTGTGTTTAACTGGTAGCTAAGGATGCTAAACCTTTTTAAATATTTTTTGGTCATTCATACTTTTGAGACCTGTCTAGTCAGTTTATTTGGCCATTGTTTAAACTAGCATTATTGTTTCTGTGTGCTTGCTTTTCTGCATTAATCCCCTATTGGATGTTAGCTGGTAAAGATTTTCCTCATTTTATAGGCTCTTTACTCTGTTAAGTGCTTTATATTGTGCAGAAGCTTTATATTGTCATGCAGTTCTACTCATCAGAAAGTCCTTGCCTATTCCGATACCCTAAAGTGATTTGCATCTGTTTTTATTAAGGGTAGAGATAGGAATCAACTTTGACTGTTCTCCAGGTGGATACTCAGTTTCTCCAGCTCTGTTTAAGAGGCTGCCTTTTCTCCAGTGGATGCTTTTGGCTTATTTGTCAGAATCAGGTGGCCATAGCTGATGGGTTTGTTTCTGGGTTCCCTGTTCTGTTGGTCTGCATGTCTGTTAACAAAGTGCTCTCTATCAGTAGTACTGTGTTTAATAATAGGCTGTCTTATGTGATAGAAAGTAGACATCGTGGTGATCATATATTCTGAGTATGAACCATACATGCAAACTGCAGAATATTTTGCTTTATTTGAGACATTTTAATAATTTATGGACATTAGACTTTTAGGTGCATAATGGTTACAAAGAGTTTAGGACCTGATTATTTTAATTAACTGTATTTTAATGAATGAAATGCTAAGTATAAATTTATTGTGTTTTTTAAATCTGTGTTAAGACAGTCTGTTTAAAGAGTGATTAAGGTCACTGTTGATTGGCAATACTGCATTACCTTTGTTAATAATGTCACCCATTTCCTTATTGGGTCCTTGTTCTCTCTTCCTATCACTTAAGCTTATTTATTCCTTTAAAAATTAATTTCTATGTATGTTGATATAGACCTGTAATCCTATCATTCATGAGATGAGGTACAAAGATCTTGAATTCAAGGCTAGTCTGGCCTACATAGGGAGACCATATTTCAAGCAAAAATTCTCATTGGCAGTTGTGTGTGGTAGGTACTATTTTTCCTCTGTTGACAGATGAGGAAACAGGTCTAGAGAATTAACTAATTGGTAGGTCATAAAGTATGTAAGTATTAGAGCTGGAATTTGATGCCTTGAACTCCAAGAGGCTATAGTCTCTATGATTGTACTTGTCAAGACTTTCTAATTGCTTTTCAAACATAGATTTCTTCCCTGTTCCCCAAGCCATGAAACAGCAAGTGGTGGGGGCGGGAGAAGTTTTTTGAACAGCTGCTCTGTTTTTATTGCCAGAGTCCAGTTTCTCTGTAGCTTTGGAGCCTGTCCTGAGACTCGCCCTGTAGACAGGCTGGCCTTGGCCTCTGACTCCTGAGGGATGGGATTAAAGACAGGCACCACCACCACCCAGCTTTATAAATCTTTTAAATTTAGTTGTAACCCCAACAGTACTCAGTTATGCACATACTTTATAAACTATTAAAAATAGTATTTTAACTTGAAAGTAGTTTGAATTGAACTTACTAATTTGGAGTTATTGTTCCTTGCTTTGTTTCATTTTTTTAAATCAAGAGAAAAGTCTGTTTTTATTTTACTCTCAGGATTCAGTACAGAATTGTTAACAAAAAAGAGATCAGATACGGAAGGAGACAAGAAAACTTGGAGAAAAGGAATAATGGGGAAAAAACAACAACTTAGGGTTTAGAATCTGCCATATCACAGAAAAATAAGTGTTGAAATAGATCAACAAAGTGGAAGATGTACAAACTCAGTGTCAACATTTCTCTCAGAACTAATCCATAGATAATGGACCCCTATTCAGCCATCTCCAAATACTTTCTACTGTGCTGTGTTTGACAATGATTTCATATAGAATGCAGGTTTAATTAGGATGATGCCTATATAGTTAATAGCAGAAACATTAAATGATCAGATGACATTGTTATAAATAACTATTAAATAGATTGACATATGCTACAAAAATAAGTGGCATAAGTTCCTGGTTTCTAAGAGTCAGGAATTGCTAGAAGAACTGTAATAACTAAATCCACACTGCTCCGACTCAGCTCTAGATAAACAGATTTCTTAGGAGAGTAGAAGATAATCAAGGTTCATATTGATATGTAAGACCTGTTGTTTAAGTTGAGAGTAAAGTTATTTCTCAATTTATATGTATCAATTGGAATCCATGGTCTTTTATTCAAAATCCACAAAGTTTCAAAAGCATGAGTTGGCCATAAAGCTTGATCTGAAATTAACTTCTTTGATAGATACACTGGATTGAAACTAAAATGAGACACTTTCAAGCAATCATATTTTGATCTAGAAGTATTTATATGTTTGGTAACTATTTGTTGGCCTGGATTCTGTTGGGTGATAATTAGCCATTGCTTATGAGCTTGCGAGAAAAGATTTAAATTCAAAAACATTCAGCCCCAAGATTTTTTTTATTTGATTATCTACTTTTAGATTATTATTAAAGAGAAATAAATTTGACAGTGTAAGGTTGCTAGTGCTGTTTCATAGTTACACATTACTTGAAGAAAATGATTTAACTTGTCTGTATCTTTAACACTGTGGACCCACTAATCAAAACAAAATAAAAACCCTTAAATTTTACTTGCTTTTCAAGTGAAACTCTTAAAATATTTTTCTAATCAACCCTCAAACAATATATAGTTGTTTTCATGGGTTCTGTTTTTTAAAAAGTTGGTTGTTGTTGTTTTCCCCCCAGTTGTAGGAAGTGTATTTGTCTAGGGGAATTTTAAATGGTTATAATATGTTTTCTTAGTATATTTAGAAGTGATGTATGATGAACAATGATAGATTTTTGTAAATACAATGAACAGTAGGAGAAACATTTAGTGTTAATAAAACCTTTCCTTTCAACTCTGTTGCAGTGTTTTGACTGGTAGAACTTGTAGTCAGGTGTGCCGGAATGATGAAGTTAAAACACCCTGAAATGCTAGAATAGGTTAAGTTGTTTATTTAAGACTCACAGAAATTGGGCATGGAGGCACACTCCTGTAATCCCAGCACTTGGGAAGTAGAGGTAGGAGATCAGGAGTTCTTGATTTTCTTTGGCTGTCTAGTAAGTTGAGGCCAGCCTAGTCTGCATAAGATCCTGTCTTAAAAAAAATACAGAATTAATTCTGAGGGATAATGTGTCTACTTTAGACTCCAATTGTATTTTTGTAAGATTTAAAATATATTAAAGGATTGAATTAATTCAGTTCTATTTCTTGTTCTTTTTATATGACTTTGTTAAAGTATTTGTTACCAGGATGCCTATTAATCTGGTACCAGCCTAATGCCAAAAATGCCATAGATTCTAGTTTAATCGGACCCTCGCTCATCTATGTGTTTACTCTCTGTGAAGCTCTAAGAAGAGAAAAGGGGAAAGAGTCGCCACTTTTCTCAAGTGTCTTGAGAAAGAAAGGAAAGGATACAGAACTTTGAGTCTGTGAAAAATTTTTTAGAGTAACTCCTCCTTTGTAAAACTTATCAGTGATATACTTGAAGATATTTTTGTTGTGTTTGTATTATAAAGGTAACACAGAACATTTATCAAGAATGCAACTAGAATTCATTTGGACACTATTAGATATTTTAAGCTGACTACTTTAAAATAATAGGTAACTCACCAGGTAAGAACGTTTGTTGCTCTTGCAGAGAACCCAGGCTCAGTTCCAACAAACACATAGTGACTCACAACCATCTGTAACTCCCAATTCTAAGGGATCTGACATCCTCTTCTGACCTGTGTAGGCACCAGGTGTGCTTGTGTATAGATAAATATCAGATAAAAGCTAAATACACATAAAATAATAAATCTAAAAGGATTTGATTACTGTGTGGTTACTGTCTTTCCTGAAAAAGTCTTAAGTGATCTTTTAATATCAGAACACTACAGTCTATAGGATAAACTTTTCTGCCAGTAGCATTATTCTGCACTGTTTCACAGACCTGGAATTAGACCAAAGGTTAACACTTTGAAATATATCCTGAGACCTGTAATAACTGGGGACAAGAGTTAAGTTAGGGAGAGGAGGGGAGGGGAGAGGGAGGGAGAAGGATGGAGGGAGAGAGAACTAATTTTTAGTAATACTAGCACATTTTTAACCTTGGGCCTAACTGTTTTGAAGAGGCACACTGTCTGCCATTTCTTTTTCTCTCAAGTTTTTTTTTTTAAAGAAAACAATCTTTTTCATTTTACATATCAATCCCAGTTCCCACTCCCTCCCCTCCTCCCATCCCCTTCACCTTTACCCCTCACCCCCCCCATCCACTCCTCAGAGAGGGTAAGGCACATTGCTTTGGGAAAAGGACCAAGGACCTCCCTACCATATCTAGACTGAGCAAGGTATCCATCCAAAGAGAATAGGTTCCCAAAAAGCCAGTACAAACAGTAGGGATAAATTCTGGTGCCACTGCCAGTGCCCCAGCAATTTGCCCCAGCCATACAACTATTACCCACATTCAGAGGATCTAGTTTGGTCCTATGCTGGTTCTGTCTCTGTCTGGCTAGAGTTAACTCAGGTAAACTGTTTCAGTGGGTGTCCCCATCATAGTCTTCACTTCTTTGCTCATATTCTCATTCCTTCCACCCTTCAACTGGACCTTGGGTAGCCCAGTGTTCCACTGTGGATCTCTGCCTCTGTTTCCATCAGTTGCTGGATGAAGGTTCCATGGTGACATTTAAGATACTCATCTTTCTGACTACAGGTACCCTCTCCTCACTTGCTTAGGGTCTTAGCTGGGGTCATCCTTGTGGATTCCTGGGAATTTCTCTGGTGCCATGTTTCTTGCTAGCCCCATAATAGCTCCCTCAATCAAAATATCTCTTTCCTTGCTCTCATCTCTATCCTTTCTCCATCTCCAATATCTCATTCCCTCAAGTTCTCCTCCCCACTCCCCTTCTCCCCCTCCTCTTCCCCTTTCACCTTCCCTTCGCCCACCCCCACCCCCCATGCTCCCAATTTTGTCAGGCGATCTTGTCTATTTCCCCTTTCCAGGTAATTCTGTGTATGTTTTTCTCAGGGTTCACGTGTTACTTAGTTTCTCTAGCTAGGGTCATGGACTATAGGCTTGTTATCCATTGCTTTACAGATAATATCACTTATGAGTGAGTACATGCCATGTTCATCTTTCTGGGTCTGGGTTACCTCCCTCAGGATGTTTTTTTCTAGTTCTATCCATTTGCATGCAAATTTCAAGATGTCATTGGTTTTACCCACTGAGTAGTATCCATAGCACTTGAGACTTCTTTGAGAGATCTTCCTGTCACTAGGACTTAATCTTACTTAAAAGGTTAAAGCAAAACATAAACACCTTAACATAGAGGAAAACTTTCTGAGACAAATAATTTTGAGTCAGGCCTGGAGTTCAGCTGCACAGGAGGCCAAAGCAGGAGGATTGAAAAAGTCGCAGGCCTGCATGGGATACTGAGTAGTGAGTTCAAGGCCAAACTGGCTACTTAGCAGGACCCTACCTCAACATACAAAATAGAAATGGGTTGGAGGTACAACAGAGTTGGAGAGACTTGCTTTGTATGTGTGAGGCCCTAGGTTTAATCCCTATAACCACACGAATACAAACCAAAAACAAAAAAAAAACTGCTTTTGTTGATATTGTTGGGAAAATAAAATGCAGATTAGCTTTTTTAGTTTAATTTGATGTTTTAAACGGCCCCAGACCTGTTACAGGTGTTGTACAAATAGATACTAATTTTCTCCGTTCCCATGCTGATCACCCAGCCTTACAGAGAAAAGGACAGAATACACAAGCTCCTTGCTGTAAGGCTGAGATTATCTTTCCTGTTCTGTATAAGTTGTCAGAGTAATAACAGAAAGAGCTTCTCCGAAGTGCAGGTACCACAGCCAAGAAAACATCAAACATCCACAAGCTGCCGAAGCAAAGTCTTTAAATCGCATGCTTAAATATTTTAAAGACATACCTATCTTGTTTTCGAAAGTAATTTAGTAATCCTAGCACTTGAGAGGCAGAGACAGGTGGATCTCTGAGTTTAGGAAAGCCAGGGCTGCTGTTGCAAGAGAAACCCTGTTTTGGAAAATTGAAAAACCAAACAAATAAATAAACATATAAATAAATAATAATTAGGAACAAAGTAAAAAAATTAGATACCTCTTTAATCTTCATTGTCCATAGGTAGCATTTAGAGTTACATTCAAAATCAAACAACAACTTAAATATTACCCTCTTTACACATTCAGTTGATAACCAAATAAAATTTTCAGGATATATTTTTTAATAATTGAGACTGTCATACAATGAATTTTGATCATAATCACTCCCAGCTTCTCCCAGATCCACTTCTACCTCTGACCTCACCTTCTGTTCCATGACCTCTTCTATTTTTTTTATTATTATAAACATTGAATAGTTCAATCAAATAAAATACTTTATATGTAAATCTCAGGTGAAAGTTAAGATCAAGTACCATCCAAAAGCAACATCGCATTCTCAGAGTCTCCAAAAAAGTGGTTTTTGTTTTTCTAGGCAGGTGTATGTGTGCACGCCCACCTGCATGCATGCACGCGCGCGCGCGCACACACACACACACACACACACACACACACACACACACACAGACACACAAATGGTATTCAGGGTAGAACCATGTCCATATGATGGTATCTTTTGTCTGGACCTCAGCTCTGAAGACAGTTTTAAACAGATCACTATAGAGTGGATATTTTTGATTTTGTGAACAAAAAAGCAGAAAAGGATCTTAATTTAAAATGTATAGAACTACTTAGAATTGTTTCTATATAAAATTGGAAAAAAACTACCTTATTTTCTGTGTCATGAAGAAACAGGTGACCTAGTTTGGGTGATGGTCTAGGGTATAGTTTGCTGCTATTTAGTGTGAAAAAAGAAAAGTAGGGTTTCCCAGGAAGCTGATGTTACCAAGACAAATGAGATGGTATAGAGTAGCTTTTCTTTGACATAGAAAAGAGAGAAATAGTGGTGAGCCAGTAAATATCTAAAAGGATATACCATGTTTTAAAAGAAATTAATGATTGCCTTTTAGAACTATTCACCACTTTTCCAAAATTGTACTACATATTGGAATATGCACTACATATTCCAGGTCTTACTCTAAATACCACTGTAGGCTTGGAGCCTGAATATTAATACTGCCACTTTATAGAGGAGGTAATTAACATAGAGAAATTGCTCTGGATTCTAATCCAAATCTGTCCGATTTCAAAGCTTATTCATAGAAATTGGATATCATCAGTACTGTTTGTGTGTTCAGTAATGAAATTGGCTATGGAGGGTTGAAATTTTTAGTAGTAGAAAGTTGCAGTGTTCTCTGACTTTCTGAGCCAGTTTAGGCTTTTGGAGTTAGAAATTAGTAATAAATACTATATTGACATAATAATATTCACATTGAAATAGTACTAAAATGGTTCATGTATTTGTCATCACACATTTGTATATACTTTTGGAACATCCTTATAAAGGCCTACTGCTGGCCTTTTTCAAGTCATATAATACTAATAAAATTTATATTTGAAGCTGTATGATTGAATAGTCTTTAGTACCTACTAAGAGCTTGTAAACATTTAACTGCTGGTAAGTTACTAGTAAACTTAGTTATTAGTTATTTTATATTTATAAAACTAGGAAAATACTTTAGATCAATTAAAGTTTGTAATGTCTGTTTTAGTAAAATAGACATTGATGAATTGGGCATCTCCCAGAAGTAGAACAGGATGAAGAAATTACTCTAGCAGTGCAATTAGACAAAATTTGGAAGATGTCTGTAAAGCATAGGAAAGAACTTACTGAGTACATCTTAGTTCATCAGTGTCCATTAGTTACAACCTAGCTCATTGGCTAGAAGGTCCTCTACAGCCAACCAGAGCTTTGTGGAACAACGCTGTAGGTTGTTTTACTCTCTTAAACCCAAACCCATTGTGAATGCTTAAGAAAAATAAATGCAGTGTTAAAGAAATAGCTGCAGCACAATGATTTGGACTGAATAAGCCAGGTACCCAGTCCATGAATAATTGTTACATGGGGATAAATGTTATCTAGAAGCATCTTGAAAGAAATGAAGTCTGGTCTAGTCTTGAAGGGCGATAGGCACCAACTGGCTGTGAGCACATTTTGATGGAGAGAGAAAGCAATGTAGTAGAACACCTTGTGTGAGGGAAGAAGAGCTAGTTATAAGAAGGAAGTGGAATTGTGTTGTAAATTACAAGTGTTATTCAAAGAAGTTTTAATGCTTTTTCTAGCATTTCTAAAGTAAATACATCAAGTGGCACACAGATTAAGGTTTGTGATTTTAATCAGTACTTGTTTGAATGAGTTTCAAAACTAGGTGGCACATTACACCTGGGATTTAACAGATACAGCTTACTCTGTAAACTAAATGTACTTGATTAGAAATATGTTATGGAAATGGTTTTGCTGACAATTATTGATGTCTTTCTGTTTGTAGACACTAGTGTAGTGACTGATAATATATTTACTTCCTTGTCTCTCACATGAGCTCAACAGCTGTTAGATACTGTTACTATATTACCAGAGGCATGAGATATCAAAGGCACACAGCAGTTTTCACAGCCTGTAAGAGGTGGGTTTAAATCCAGGAAGGCTAACTAAAGAACTTTTGTGGTCATCTTTTGTGCTTTAGGAAACAGTGCAAATACTGGGTGGGGGAAAATTGTGAAAGTGGTAGGTGTTCCACTTAAACTTGTGAAATACTGCTTTAGGGGGAGAAGAAAAGCTTTGAGCACTTTCTGGGATTCTGCTGTGATGTACCAGTTAATGTGTAAGTTGAAATGATGATAATATTCAGAATGTATTTGTAAGTGATTTGAGGAAGTGAGATTAAATTTAGGAGACTCAGTTAATAGATGCTATAGTTATAGGCTTGTAGAAGTTGTCTGGATGGTTTTGTTATTGCTGCTGCTGTCATTGTATTGCAGGATTCATTCATTCATTCATTTTTGATAGTAGTAGAAGTGAAGAAAAAGGCATTAGGCCATATACAAAGAGAATGGAAAATAAAATATTTGAACATAGAGAATTGGGAAAGAGTTCAAAATAAGTAGCTTCTAAACTAAAAGCATGGTAAGATAAGGGACTCATCTGGCAGATGGATTCTTATAGTAAAAAACATAATTTTAAAGGTAAGTGAAAATACTCAGCAGCTGGTTAGTATTAATAAAAACTTAGTAAGGTGCTCATTGCTGGCTAGGGACACAGTTTCAGAAGTTTCTCCTTATTAAAGGGTTACTATGAGTATTAATAATATAGGCCCAGAGTCTGTAAGTACTTTTTTAAAAATGGGGGGGCAGTGTGTAATAAAAAAAATTGTTTCATTTAGAACAGGTGAGTTTTATTCCTTCCAGATACCATTTTTTGACTCCCAAATTACATTTAAATTTTTTGTAGAAATATGTCTGAACTCTTATGTATGTCATGATCATTTGAAAGGGTTACATCTGTTGAGTCAATTTGCTTCTGTTGTTTTGTTGTTTTTTTTTTCATTTTTATGTTTTAGCACCTGACTAAACCTTGCCATCAGTAGTCCTACGTGTCCCATAATGCCTGATAACTGTCCACATAATGAAAGGAACTTAGCGTGTAATAGTAGCTTGTTTCTGTTCTGGTTTGCAGTTCAGAATGCAGTGATGGGGAATGGTCTGCTTCTCTGCCTCACCGATTTTCTGGCACAGAAAAAGATCAGTCCTCAAGTGATGAGAGCTGGGAGACTCTGCCAGGAAAAGATGAGAATGAACCTGAGCTGCAGAGTGATAGTAGTGGCCCTGAAGAAGAAAACCAAGAATTGTCTCTTCAGGAGGGGTATGTCTTACAGTGAGATTAATTTTTTAAATGTGTGTTATGCAAGAATGGTATTCGCCACATTCAAATGTTGGGTGTACGTTAATTACATTATAAGCTCATGTGTTGAACAAGTGGTACTTTGGTATTTGTAGGGGGCAACTTTAAATGCTGGCAATTTCAGTGTTTTTCTGAAGATACAATGCGTATTTTTATGTTTCTGTATAAAGGAAATTTGAGCATTTAAAACAGTGGCTCTCAGCCTTCCTGATGCTGTGACCCTTTAATACAGTTCCTCTTGATGTGATGGCCCGTAACCATAGATTATTTTCACTGCTACTTCATAACTGTAATTTTGCTACTGTTACGAGTCATAATGTAATATTTTTAGAGATGGGGTCACAACCTGCAGGTTGAGAACTGCTGATTTAAAAGGACATTTCAGCTAAATTAGGAGTAATTGAATTAATGTTGCCCATTGCCATACAGTGAAGAGACTTGGGAGAACAGTCTGCCTCAAGGTAAATCAACATGGTAAACTACATTTAGCATGTCATGGTAGTTCGGGCGTTTGATTTACAGAATGGGGTAGTTGCAAATGAAGTTTTAATATATTTTTATCTAGCTTAGTTGGGGAGCTGGAGAGATGGCTCAGTGGTTAAGAGCACTGACTGCTCTTCCAGAGGACCCGGGTTCAATTCCCAGCACCCACATGGCAGCTCACAGCTGTCTGAAGATCCTTCACAACAATGCACATAAAATAAAGTTAAATAAACTCTAGCTTAGTTGGATAGTTCCAGAACATCAGTGGTCTGTGGTAAACATCTCTGACTATAACTTGAATGGAAGGAAATATTTCTAATTTAGGAGTTCTCAGACTTAATTGGTGAGAAACCAAATAAACATTGTTGATTGTGTGTCAGTCTCTGTTGCAGTTGTCGTCTGTTCTGTAGTAGTATAAGGGCAGCCATAGGTAATATGTGAATGAAGTGGGATAGCTGTGTTTCCAAAACAAATCCCCCAAAGTAATGGCACACTAGAAAGAACCTGCACCTCTTGGCTTACCAATCCTTGTCCTAGTTTTCACCAATAAAAAGGTTGAAATTTTTCTTTTCCCTACCCTCGCCCCCGTGTATGTCTCTATCTGTTATTTTAGAAGCTGTTGTGAATGTAATTTTCTCCTTGATTTATTTCTCAGCAAGTTAACTTACTGCTACATAGGAACTACTGATTTTTTATGTTTTTTTTTTTCTATTCTTCTTCTTTGTCTAAAGTGTTTACTGACTCTGTGAGCTTTCTGGGAGATCTTTAGGGTCTTTTAAGCCTAGAAACATACTGTCTACAAACAAAGACAATTTGACTTCTTTCCTATCTGTATTCCTTTCATTTCTTTCTTTGGCAAAGGCAGGCTGAAAAATAAATACTGATTTAGGCAAGACTTAAAAAGCACTATATTGAGTAAGAGTAGAGAGTAGACACCCTCATCTTATTCCTAATTTTAGAGGAAAATATTTTTAATCACATTAAGAAATAATTTTTTATTTTTTATGGGATTCTTCCAAGAATACTGACATTTAAGTCTTTTCAATGTGAAAATTAAAACAAAATCATTTTGGCCTGTTAATCATAGGAATTTGTGTTTCTAGCTTCTTGATATTTATCCATTCTTACATTTTAAAAATAAACCAAACATGATCATGTAATCATGGTTTAATGATGGATTATTTGCTATTATTTTGCATAGGGCATAACTGTTGCAATCTTTAAGTAAGCATGGTTTCTAGATTTTTATTTCAGTATCAGTTTGTTACTTATTTTCCTTTAAAAAATGTTTTCCTTTTTTCTGTACTCTGCCTCTGTTGCTAAAATAAGTTATTTGATGAAACACCATTTAGCTATTTTATTATAAGGAAGTATCTTTGATTATTTAAATTTTAATGATGGCAACTAAATTGTTTCAATCTTTAGTTTCTAATAAAATATATTTTCATAAGTTATTTTTCTTGGACTAATGTTGATATTTGTACTTCTTGAACTATATAAATTTTTAGCTTGGTATTAATTAAATAAAAACATTTATGTAGGAAAGTTTTTTAATAAGAAAAATAAAAGCATTAATTACAGACTGACATTTCCTGCAGAAGGAGAAAACAGCAAGTCGTGTGACAGATGGCAGCGAATAGAAAACTAACACTAACTAGAGTGGTCATGTGCTCAGGAAGCGACACCCTCCTCACCCTGGAGACAGACTTTCCCTGGGTAGCCCCAGCATCCTAGGACTTGACCAGGGTGGCCACCTTGAACTCAGAGAGTTCAGCCTGCCTTTGCCTCCCAAGTGCTAGGATTAAAGGCAGAGCAGCAGTAAGATTTTTTTTAATGGAGAGTTAACTGATCTGATAGGAATTTAAAGAGACTGCTTTGTGCTAACTAATTGGAAATGGGCTGAAGTTTTTAAAAGGAGAGTGAATTGTTCTGATTAGTGGATACTTGTGAGTTTTCAAAAACAAACTTGATGGCTAAGTATATACCTTAGTGGTAGAGGGTTTGATTATCAGCACAGGCCCTCTAGCTCCAAATAATAATAATAATACTTAAAGTTTGAGAATATTTTGAACTTTCAAATAATGAAATAGCTTGTTGGGTGAGGGAAAATGAGGAACAGTTATGAATCAGGCTTCCACTTTGGTCACTAAGTAGATGGACAACTCTAGGAGGCAGCGTGTGAAGTGGGAACTTATTTGCAAGTGTTAATTGTCCGTTAGGCACTATAGATGACAGGTAGACAACTGGGTATAGGTTTAGGTTTAAGAGAATGTTCTTGCTTGAAGCTGAATACCAACACACATAAGAATAAATAAAGTACATTTGGGGGTGTTAGCTGTTTTCATCAACATCATCCTTTAATGTACCTGGTAATTTGCTTTGCTCTAAGTGTGGTAGGGATAGAACTCAGCATTGGACACCATTAGTTTTTAAATGGCGGGGAGAAGTCTACAGCATTAGTTAGCTTTATGTTGCATGTGCATAGTAATATTTTAAGGAAAACTGTTACAATGAGGAAAATAAAACCATATATGTATTAGGGACTGGAAATGTAGTTCAGGGACAGAGTGGTTCCTGGTATGCGTAAGACAATGAATTTTGTCCCCAGTAGTAGGAGGAAAAGAATTGAAGCATGAAAAAGAACGTTAAAATCCATCCAAAAAGAAAAAGATAGAAAAGGAGAAAAAAGTTTAAAAAAAAATAGGGTATAGAAATAGTTCTTGCAGAGGGCTGGAGAGATGGCTCAGTGGTTAAGAGCACTGCCTGCTCTTCCAAAGGTCCTGAGTTCAATTCCCAGCAACCACATGATGGTTCACAACCACCTGTAATGAGATCTGGTGCCCTCTTCTGGCCTGCAGGCATGCATGTAGGCAGACCACTGTATGCTTAATAAATAAATAAATCTTTAAAAAAAAAAGAAATAGTTGCAAAAATACATATACATTGACTAATCTTTGCTTTTATAAGGCAGAGCTTATCAGAATTTTAAAAACTAAAGAGAGACACATTTAAAGGACAAATAAAAAAATTAAAAGGACAATATAATATTTTAGGCAAATATTATCCAGGAGAGAAGTAGGACAGTTACATTAACATTTGCAAAATAAACTTAGATAAATAAGGTATAATTAGAGGCTGCAGAAATGTGTCAGTAGTTATAATCACTTGCTGAACAATCTGAGGATCAGAATTCAGATCCCTGCACCCTAGTTAACAAGCCAGGCATCTGGCTCATCCTATAACCCCAGCTCTCAGGTGGGCAGAGATAGGAGGCTTGCTGGGGTTTGCAAGTCCTGGTTTCAAGGAGAGATCCTGCCTCAAGGGATTTGGCAGAACATTACAGAGGGAGATACTTAGTCCCTTCTTTTGGCTTCTGAGTCGTGTGTACAGACATGCACAATCTGTGTATTCACACACATATACACAAAAAAATCTTCTAAAAAGAGGTGTGTGTGTGTATGTCAAAGAACAACTTGTGAGAATTAGTTGTCTCTACCATGTAGGTCCTGGGACTTGAACTCAAAATCCTTAGGTATGGTGATGGAACTTTCATCTACTCTGTCATCTCACCAGCCTTTTTGTTTTCTTTTGAAATGTTGTTGCAGGCAAGGAAAACTGTTATTTAGAATCATAAGTACCAAGGACTTAAAACTACAAGAATGCAAGTTACATGTATTAAGTAGAATGATTATACAGTACAGAATGATATGTTTGAAAGCAATTTTGTTACTTCCTTTCAAATGTATATATTAGGGAACAGACATCCTTGGAAGAGGGAGAAATTCCCTGGTTACAGTACAATGAAGTCAATGAAAGCAGCAGTGATGAAGGAAATGAGCCTGCCAATGAGTTTGCACAGCCAGAAGCCTTCATGCTGGATGGTAACAACAACCTTGAGGATGACTCTAGTGTGAGTGAAGACTTGGATGTGGACTGGAGGTATGTAGCCATGTAACTACATGTCACTACATGCTCGGTTCCTCACCCAGCAGAGTTAGGGTGGGTGTGGACTCGAGGTATGTAGCCGTGTCATTACATGCTCTGTTACTCACTGAGCGAGTTATGGTGGGAACGTTGTCTGATAGGTATGATAGGTGTCTTCCAGTCTCATTTCAGATGTCACTGTCTGTATGAACTATTTTCCTCTTTTCTCACCCATCTGCTGGATGAGGAGGGCTGCTTGTTGGTTCCCGGTCACCCGGCTAGCTTAGCCCCAAAATAACCACACAGAAACTGTATTAATTAAATCACTGCTTGGCCCATTAGCCCTAGCTTCTTATTGGCTAACTCTTACATATTAATTTAACCCATTTCTATTAATCTGTGTATTACCATGTGGTTGTGGCTTACCAGCTAAAGTTCCATCTGGCTCTCGTGGGCTACATGGCTTCTCTCTGACACCGCCTTTCTTTCTCCCAGCATTCAGTTTAGTTTTCCCCACTTACCTAAGTTCTGCCCTGCTATAGGTCCAAAGCAGTTTCTTTATTCATTAATGGTAATCACAGCAGACAGAGGGAAATCCCACATCACCCTTTTTTGACTTTCACATCTTTATAGCATTGATTTTTTAGGAGAACATTTTTAAAGGTTTTTTGTTTTGAATATGTCAATACCTGAAATAATTGGAGACTTAGAGAAAAGTGTACAAAATGATAGAGTATTCCAATATATCCTTCCTTCACTAAGATTCTTTAAATGTTAATATTTTAGACATATTTATTCCATTTTCTCTTTTTTTCCTGTATTTATGATTATGATTCTTCTGGCCTTTTTATGAGTAAGTCTGCAGATATAATTTATTTACCTATAAAAATTCTAGAATGAATTTCTGAAAAAAACCCAAACTTTTTACAGAACACAGAATTGCTGAAATCATAAAATTAGTGTTGATGTAGTGCTAATAATTTAATTCCTAGAGTTTATTCTAATGTCGGTGGTTATCTTACCAGTGACTTTACAGAAAATGTTTATCTGATCTACTCCAGGACCATCATTACATTTACTTAAAAAAAACTTTTTTAAGTCTATAGCCTCAGTTAATCTTTATTTTTCATGTCTGAAAAATATTTGAAAAGTTTAGGCCATTTATTTTGTGGACTATCCCTCACATTGTATTTGTCCCGTGTCATATATAATTATGTATTTTTAGCAAGAACAACAGAAAATAATGCAATTTGTCTTTATAGTACATATTGGAAGAGACATTATGGCATATAATTTTGTTACTAGTGCTATTAATTTTGGTCATCTGGTTATTATGTAGCCTTTCAGATTCTGATACTGTTCAGTTATCATTTCCTCCTTTTTAATGGCTATTTTGAGACTGCAAATAACCTGATTACTCGCCAGCTATCAAACTTCCATCTGTTAGCATTAGCATCCATTAGTGATTCTTGTTTCAAACATGAGTTTTTAACACTGATTATTCTTCAGTGACCTGATTACAACCATATATCGGGTCCTAAGTGCCTAGATTTGCTTATGCTATTGAAGAAAAGAATAATTGGGAAGTAATTTACTCAGTCATTGGATTGGACTTTCTACAGAAAGTGGACGTGTTTGTGTTGTTTCAGTAGACAAATATGGTAAAGGTAAAAGTTTTTTTTAAAAAAAATTTATTTATTTATTATGTATACAACATTCCTTCCATGTATGCTTGCATGCCAGAAGAGGGCACCAGATCTCATTATAGATGGCTGTGAGCCACCATGTGGTTGCTGGGAATTGAAATCAGGACCTCTGGAAGAGCAGTCAGTGCTCTTAACCTCTGAGCCATCTCTCCAGCCCAAAGGTAAAAGTTTTAAGTAGAAGTACTATTTCAGGTTTAATCTGACCTATTGTAGAGCAGGGTTTATGGAAGTTTTGTTTCTTCTATGTGCACTCCCATACCTGGATTTTCTGATTTTGAAATAACTAATAATTCTAGAGCCAGGGAAAAATGGGAACCTGATTTATAGATAAAGGAAATAGTTTAACACCAGAATCAAATATATTTATCTTCAGGGCTCATAGAAGTCATAAAAATGAACAGTTTGGCTGGGAAGTAGTCGTGCCCATTTTTAATCCCAGCACTCGGGAGGGAGAGGCAGTTTGAGGCCAACCTGATCTGCAGAGTGAGTACCAGAACTGCCAGGGTTGAACAAAGAAACCCTGTCTCAAAAAAACAAAACAGCAAAAAATGAACAGTTTGAAAAAATATAATTTTCAAGCTATTAATAAGTGAAGGAGGCCTGATTCTTAGCCAAGGGGAAGAAGGGTGATTAAGGAAGGCTTGAGAAAATAAAATTTGGCAAAACCAAAAGTAATTAAGCAGTTCAAAGTGGGGGATAAAATAGGTCTTGACTAACTAGTAATAGAATTTAAATACAATAATTTCCTTTCTCATATATTTACTTTCACCCAGATTGGAAACTAAAATTAACAGAAAGAAAAAAATATAGGGAAAGGATTATATATGTAAAAATACTACCATTCAGCAGGCTTTAGTCGGGAAGAATTTCCTGCGTGTGCAGTGAGGTAGCAGACTGGTGAGCAAATGATGTCATTTAACTCTTTATAGTTAACCCTTAGCTTTTCTGTTCTTTTTCTCTTCTTCAACTCACACAGTTTTACTTTTCTCCTTACAGAACTTTTACAGTCTATGAATATGGTAATATATAATTATCCTCACTGTAAGGTTTCTGAAATCATAGTTATGGATCTTGTTTTTTCAGCCTGTTTGATGGTTTTGCGGATGGACTAGGAGTTGCTGAAGCTATTTCTTATGTGGATCCTCAGTTCCTCACCTACATGGCACTAGAAGAACGCTTAGCCCAGGCTATGGAGGTATTTTTATAACTGATAAATACATAGAGAATTGGTAGAATATAAAATAATTTTAAAGGTTTAATGAATTATTTTTTTTAACTTTACTGAAGAGAATGTGAATTTAATACCTGCTGAGTTGTTACTAGTATATGTATGAAGTTACTTGCTGTCATGCCAGCTTACTTCAAATTGCAGTAGTTGTCAGTTTTTTCTACGGAATAAGAACTATTTTGCTTAGGTTTAGGAAACGCATGTTTCCCGATCCTGAACTCTAGGTATGCAAGTATGAATGTTTTACACATGTGTACACATAGGCACAGAGAGGCAGATTTAAGGACCCGGGACAAAGCTTTCCTTTGTCCTCCAGACTGCACTTCCTTCTGCAGTTAGGTTTGCTTTCCCATACCTGCATATGTGCATGCTTTCCAGCAGTGGACACATCTGCCACCTCTTCTTGCCTTCTTTCTGATTGTTTGAACTAAAACACAGCCTTATTCTGAAATGTATTTGCCCAAAATTAAAAGCCCAGACATTTTGACTTGGGAACTTCCATAATAATGGTGAACCTTATTGAAATAAATTGTTCTTTAAATCACTAGTCATAAAATGACTTCAAACTCAAACAGCAGTACTGAATAGTTGAATGAGAAAGAGGTAGAAAACAAGTGGGTAAGAAGGGACTTCCAGCAACATTATGATGTACTTTATCTTGAGATTTTCTGAGTAGAAAGTTGCCTTGAGTTGCCTTAAGTTAGGGAGCAGGCAAACAGATGGGTCCACATGTGCGCCGACATTAGCTCTGCATTACATCACATCTTTGTGCACCTGTATGATTTTCCATTAGAGTGTTGGTGTCAGTTATGCTCTAACAGTGCGTTGTTCTCAAAAATCACCATCGCAGAAATAGTGTGTACTAGAGCAACCAACATCGTGAAAATAGCATACACCTAGGACTGTTGCTGAACCCTTCTTCCCAAAGCTGGCGTGTATACAAGAATGGTGTGGTGTGACAGCTTGCATTAGAGACATAATACATGGCAGTTACAGTTACTCACTTCCATAAGCAATGTCCCTTTTTATTCAGCATAGTGAATTATAGTAGATCCATTTTAGGGTTTGGTTTCACAATATTTAAAACATCTTTCATTTTATTGTCTTAGGTTTTTATTTCCTTGACTATGGAGGTATCCTTAAAATGTTGAGAATAACGTAAAAATTTATTCATTACTTCTAATGGGCAATGTGACATTTGACTGAAAGAAGAGCTAAAAGATTGGTCATGAGAGGCAAGCCCTACAAAGGCACCAGGAGTGCCTAGAGACAAAGCAAGAAAGACATAGTCTGTCTAGGAACTTGCAGCCTCATCCACTGTTGCCTCTGCTGATGAGAACCCAGTGTAGTGGTGCCACTTTCAGAACTGTTTGACTTCTGTCCTGTGTCTCTGATGAATTGTCTTGAACTCTCTCCTGTCTCCACAGCATGAACAGTCTCATCACATTTTAGCACTCTGCATTACTGATTGGGTCATTTCACATCTAGATTATCGGTACAATTCCATTTTCCTCTCACACTACAGAAATAACTTTTTCATGTCTAGAAAGCATTTTTTTAAATAGTTTTAAAGCATGGAACTGAAAACTTATTTTTTAAGACAACACTGGTATTCTTTAAAACAAATATTATTAAAAAAAAACACAAAATTCTGCTTGCTTTTATTTATACTAGGCATCCCACCTCTTTGTCAGTAGTTGCTTTCGTCTGTTTTCCAATACTAGGTCCATCTTTCTTTAGCTTTGGTGGCAGATCTTGGCAATATACATTAAGCTCTTATCTGTGTCTCATGTTTGAGTGAGCACAGGATAAAATAGCAAACATCTTTATTTTTTTATAACTGATAATAGAGCTTTCTACTAGTCCTAAATTTGAAAATCCATATACTTGCACAGATTTATGTAGGCATTTGAAGTTCTCATCATAAGTCATATGGGAGAGAACCAACTCGAGGGAGTTGTATTCTGGCCTTCATACCTGTGCACACATTCATACATATATACACACAATGGAAATGTAATTAAATAATGCAGAAAATGGTTTAAACTGAGTTACAGTTTCTCATTTATAATTATAGTTACAGATAAATTAAAAATTTTGGCTACCACTTAAATATAAAATTTTACTGGAAATGACATTCCTTAAGGAAATGGAGGGAGGCTTTTTCTCTGTCTAATAATTTTTTAACTTTGTCCCTAGAATGAAACATGAATGAATAAATTTTATTTTTCATCTGTATGAATGCATGATTGAGGGCTTTTGTTGAAACAGATAATAGGAATATAGTTTAATCATAGTATCATCACTTAGTTCTTTGGTGACATTTTCCAAAAGTTATATCCACTACCTTCCTAGAGTGCTTGTTTTGTTTTTATTTAAAGCAAAGGATTTGTAAGCCTCCTAAAAAGGTTTATTTTTCTGTTGGAATCCATGTTGATCCCAGTTGTTTAGATTATACCTCTAAGTTACTAATTTATAAAGTATGGGGAAGGCTAGTATACAAGGAATATGAGATAATGTTCCTTATAATAATATAATTCCAATAATACTTAATAGGTGCATGTTCATGCAGGGTAGTTTCAGGAAAGACTGCTTAAGTTAATTGAAGTTGTTTTCCCCAAAACGTCCACATTTGTGAACCCTTCAAGAACCTTTACAGACTCACAAAAGCACATTATATACACCGGGCTGTAAATTGTAGGAACATAATATGTAGAGGCCAAGAACATGAGCTCAACACAGAGGAAAGAACCCACTCCTGCAGGTTGTCTCCTGCCCTCCTTGTAGGCACCATGTGCATCCATGTACACATAACTAAATGAATTAGAAAATCTGATTTCTAATTCTCTTAGGTTGATAGGCTGTCTGATCTTGAACTGTACCCTTAACCTCTAAGCTTTAGGGGCCTCATCTACAAAATGAGATTAATAGTTTCTCCACTAGATATTATAAGATTGTATTATGTATTAAATCATGTACCATAATATTTAGTACAGCAGTGGTAAGCTCTCAGGACCGTATTCATAACTCATTTTAAATCAACAGTCAGCCAAGTTTCAGTCACCCAGCACTGGGTACATTAGGAACATGTAATGAAAACTGGCAAGGAAAAGACAAGGCCTGCCTATCATTTAATCAGAATTGGAATCTAGAAGAGGATGTTTCATATTAAATGGCTATGTAACCCTTCGTTTTCTCCAGCTTTCATAGACTAGTCATTTACACAGATATTTAACCCCTAAATGAAGTTGACCAGGCAACCTAGTAACGTGATTACTAGCAGTGTGCATGTTCTAATTCTGTGTCAAAAGTAGGTGAAACCACTCAGATGTCTATTGGTTGTTTTCATGTTAAACATTTAGTAGTTTCACCATATTTTATCTCATGAAGTGAGCTTTTCTAAAGTGTTTCTTTTCCTGATATTGATCTCACATAAGAACAAGTTGGAAGCGTGAACATTCATCTAAAAAATACATTTATAATGAGCAAGTAGATGATTACTGAAGTAAGATCTTTCTTTGGGATAGGTTGGACTTTCTGCAGACGTGTGTGTGTATGTGTGTGTGTGCTGGTAAGAAACAGGAATTTGACTTAATGATCAGGGCAGTGGTTCTTTTGGAAGGTAACTAAAGGGGCAAAGAATAACAGGAAGAGAATGTGGCAATATGATAAATATAATTTGATAAGACATCTTAAAAATAGTTCATATTACTATTTTAAAGTATCTCCTAACAAAGAAGCATACTTTCTCTTTTCCAGACTGCCCTGGCACATCTAGAGTCTCTTGCAGTAGATGTTGAGGTGGCTAATCCACCAGCTAGTAAGGAGAGCATCGATGGACTTCCAGAAACTCTTGTTCTAGAAGATCACACTGGTAAGGTCACAGTTCTCAGGTTTGGGATGCCATGTTGTATATTTTGATATATTATTGGGGCACCAAGGAGATCAAGTAGTTACTATATTTTTTATAAGCCAGAAGCTGACAAAATTTCACCTAGTAGAAAATACTTAATGAAATGATAGATTAAGACCAAGTATTTACCCAGTCAACTTTTTAAAGCAGGAATGCTTACGAAGTTCCAAATTAACATACTAGGATTGTGCTTGCCAGGTAATTGATAAAACTACCTCTTCTGCCTTCCATGACCATCATGGTGACTAGTGCTTGATGAATGCGTGTTGTTTGTGTTCTCAGCTATTGGTCAGGAGCAGTGCTGTCCCATCTGCTGCAGTGAGTACATTAAGGACGACATAGCGACAGAGCTGCCGTGCCATCATTTCTTTCATAAGCCTTGCGTCTCAATTTGGCTACAGAAGGTGAGTTTTAGATGTGCTTTCCTAAATACTTCAATAGTATTTCAGGCTAGAGACTGGTTTCTTTTTGTAGAAATTTAGACAACAGTCACTATTTAATGTATTTTCATTCACAGCCCTGCAAATGTCTACAGAAATAGCTCAGAAGATTCTTTTACACCACTCAGAGCATACTGTGATAATGAATAGTGCTAGTGTGAACCGGTGGTGCTGAAAATGTGTGAGAAAAGTACAACCAATCAAATAACCCCTCTTCTAGTTTTTATTAGAAGACTTACCAATAATTTCCAGTGTATTTGAGTTACTTCAGAAGTAGAGTTTACTTACATCCCATGATCTCTGTTGTCACATGAAGGTCCTTACTATCTAGCTTAGTAGAAATCCCCAAGTTTCTTTCTTGGCATTTTTCTTATGGTTATAGCTCCTTATAAACATTTCTTCCCATTTCCATCTTCTTCCCTCTTTCCTTTTTTTTTTTTTTTTATTAACTGTTTTACTTTTTACTGTCACTTTATCTTCTTAAAAATGTATTTTAAAATGTCTGGGCCTGGAGAGATGTCTCCACGGTTAAGAGAACTGGCTGTTCTTCCAGGGGACCCAGATTCAATTCCCAGCACCCACATGGCAGCTCACAACTGTCTGTAACTCAAGTTCCAGGGGACCTGACTCCCACACAGAAATACTCATAAAATTAAAAAAATAAAAATCTCTGAAATCTGGTGTAGAGGTGTTCACCATTCTTTTACAGAATCTGAGGAATCATTGTTGCTGCTGCCTCCTATGTTGTGGTTAAGTCATACTCAGTTTGTACTTTTCTCATTGGCTGAAATCTTCCTGGTTCCCATGGCTCCCACAGCTGCAACTTTGCCTCCAGTAACCAGAATTCCCATTCACCATGGGCGTGTGTACGTTCCCCGGTTGTTGACATTTGTGTGATCGGTTTTTATTCTCCCCCAAAAGGGTTATACAGTTTTTTTCAATACATAATATTTTCTAATTTTGTTCCTAAGTACTTATCTTATGTCTGAATTTTAAAAACATTTTATTTATTTGCTTTTCTCCAAAAATAATTATTTTGGTTGGAGTTTATTATTGTGATAGTACTAGATTTATACATCCTGTTATAGACTTGCTCTGAAATACTTTTATTACAGTTAAATTAATTGGACACAAAAATATCCATGGGGCGCAGTGCTCTTTGAAGTCGGGAGTTCTACACCTAATTACTGCTGGCTCATTTTAATTTTAAGGTTTTTCTAAACATCCATTGTTAATGGTGATATGTATATTGCACAATATTTTGAGAACTAGTGTGATAACCTAGGAGGCAATCAGTACCTAATAAATGTTAAAAACATAAATTACACCAGCACTGTTAGTAACAATTAGAGAGGGCTTGTTAATAATGAGATGACAAATATAAGCTTAATTTATGGTACAAATTTAAAAGACCTGTCAACAGCCTTCGGTAAACTGCATGTTAACAAAATGATTGCTAATCGATTATTGCAGATAATGGGTGTTTCAAGTCCCCCTGACATTCTAGGTGATTTTTTTCTTAATCTGTTTATTTGGCATTAATGTTGATATAGCATAGATGGCTATATCAAGCAATATAATCTATCTACCTTGAATTTTACATGAAGTTGAAATAGTCCATATTGAATTTAATAAGTGACTTGATGAAAAGTTTTTACGTCCCAATAAGCCTTTCCACCAGTGCAATAATCCAAATCAGACCAAATCAAACCATATTAGAAAAGGCCTAGGTTTAAAGGATGCCAGCGCTCCTGGGGGGCCTTCTAGGCCCCCCGGGGATGGAAAAGGGAGAGGAAGACCAAGAAGACTGTGTGTTCGTTCTCTGGGGGGCAGTTTAGGTAGCCTGTGGAAGTGGTCTTGATCTTCTCTGGGGAGGGGTCACCCTTTGGCGGGCTTTCTCGGAGGTGGAGTCTGGACTCAGGGAGGGGACTGGGATGGAAAGTTCCACCCAAACATTTTAGACTCTTTAGATGTTAGAGGCTGGGGTGAAGCCTTAACTCAAACCTTTATAACAAACACCTAGCATGGAAAAGGAACAGTCAGTTAGCAGAAATTAAGGTGAGAATTAAGTAGGAAAGAACTTGTAATTCCTGTGTTTGATGGCAGAGGTGATGTTAGTGAGAAGATATTTCTGAAATTAATAGAAAAGCAGAAATACAGGTTCCCAAACCTGCACCGCTGTGTGTGTATTCCCAAGCTGGTGATTCATGTCTGCTCCCATAGACTTTCACCTCTTTACCTGTGGTAGTTGCCTGTTTCATTCCTCATCTTCATTATAGGTATTGTCTAAATAGCAGCTCTGGTCGTGTTACTTTGTTTGCCTTAAAGGTGAGAAATTAAGGTTGGTTTTCTTTCCACTTTCAGAATAGTGGGATGCTGGATTTCTGTCTTGGCTTTCAAGGCTTTCTGTGCTCTAACCCCCAGCCTGTCTCTTCAGATTTTCTCTTCTGTACATTTAGTCCTGTTTCTATGCATTCGTCCCTGGGTTCCCTCCATCCTGTCTGTGAGATGAGGTGATCTAAGTAGATAAGCTGACCTTCCCTTTGCTATCTTTGACATAACAAGCTTTCTTTACACTGTCAGTTAGTTACAGACTTAAGAAGGACTCTATGATTTGTGCAGTCAGTTTCAGACACTACTATATGATTCCCCTGTGTTTGCTCACTTCATCTTCACAAGAACTGGAAAATGTACTGGTGTTCTAGTCCCTGTTCCAGTGATGGTTACCTGGGTTCAGATGATACAGCTAGTGCCTCCTAGGTCAAAACTGCACTCGTGTGTATGATGCTGCTGTGGCCTGGACACAGCCAGTGTACTTGACTGTGCTATATAGCACTGGATAGCAGACTGATGTTTGTCCTCTGATGAAAGAACGTGGTATAAAGCCATCCCTGGGAAAAAGGTTCCTAAGATAAAGTTCTTTGTCACTTTCAACAGCATTATAGCTTCATCGCTCTTCTATCAGGGAGATGTATTTGAAAAAAGATCAGATTTGCAAGGGCATGATCTGTCATCTGTTAGATGATCGATTTCTGTGGTCTTCCATTGGTCGTAAAACTACCCCCTTCCCTTCTTCTTTCCCAGGTCTGTGGTTGGCTTGCTTTGTTACTAAGAAGACACATAACTCTATTTGTTTTTAGAAAGGGATTACCTGGCTAATACAGTAAGGTCTGAAGTCAGTCTGTTTTATACATCTGTCTCTACTAAAGTGAGACTTCCATACATGTATATAACAAGGGCAGGCCTGGTGGGCTGTAATTTGGTGAGCTAATTTGGTGGGGTCTCTTGTCATGTCTAATAGATAAAAGTGGTTGGATTCAGGTCATTACTAAGTTTAGATGACCTCCAAGAGATAAAGCACTGATTCTTTGTTTTTGATGACAGTGTCAGCTCTAAATAAAAATTCAGTAAGTAAAAACTGAGTTGAATCCAAGTTACAAACATGATCATAACACACTGTTTTGTATAAAAGAAATTTGAGCTGGGCAGTAGTGGAGCACACCTTTAATCCCAGCACTCGGGAGGCAGAGGCCAGTGGATCTCTGAGTTTGAGGCCAACCTGGTCTACAGAGAGAGTTCCAGGACAGCCAGGTCTGTTACACACATATACACACACGGGGCAAGAGGGTGTACAGGAAAGGAAAGAGGAGAGGGGGAGGGAGAAAGGAGAAGAGGGGAGAAGGAGAGAAAGAAGAAATTTGAGTCTGGCTTTAAAATTTTGAGATGCCATTAAATAAGAGGCTTTAAAATTTTGTGTTTATGTTGTGTGGGTTTGAGATGTATTTTGTTTTTAAATACTTGATTTGGGAGCTGGAGAGATGACTCAACAGTTAAAAGTACATATGCCTCTTACAGGGGAGCTGAGTTTGGTTCACAGTACCCATGTCAGGTGTGTTGCAATTGCTGTACCTTCAGTTTGGGGGGAGTCTTAACACTGTCTTGTGGCTCCAGTGGCACCTGCACCCGTGTATATAGACACACACACACACACACACACACACACACACACACACACACACACACACACACACACACACACACACACACACACACACATCCAAAATATAAAGTAACAAATCTTTTTTTGAATGATGCTTAATTGTTTATAGGATAATGATGCTATGATTTTTCTATAAAGACCAAGGCTGTTAGTCTGTTTCTTCTGTTGACTGCTAATTGGTTTGTTGGTTTGTTTGTTTTCCCTCCAGTCGGGAACATGCCCTGTGTGCCGCCGTCACTTCCCACCTGCAGTTATTGAAGCGTCTGCAGCTGCTTCCTCAGAACCTGACCCTGATGCCCCACCTGCCAGTGACAATACTGCAGAAGCCCCGTAAAGTGTAACCGTGGAATGAGATCTAAATTCTATCACAGTAAATCTGCAAATTTCTTCTAAATCTGATGTGCAAATAATTATATATAAATATATTTAAAATGCTATATATAGTATATGCCATAGTTTAGAAAGAGAATATTAACCTTTCTAAACTGAACTTAGGTTTGCAGAGCATACTAAGCATTTTCAAGCTGAATGTTGAAGCGGTGCATCCATTTTCTTTAGTTGAATATGTTGGTGTTCACTGTAAAGTGAGTAGTCAGCTCTGTGGCATATGTGGCTGTTTTGTCTGAAGTGCTGCCACTAAGAGATCATAATTACGCTCTCCTGTCCACATCAGATGTGAAGACTGTGATCACAACAGTATTAAAATTTGGTTTCATTGACAATAAATGGAATTCTAAAGCATGCTTTTTCACTGGTCCCTTTGCTTCTGCTACATTGAAACTTCTTGGTTTATAATACTGAGAAGGTTAAGATTAAAGCTTTTCAGAATGCCAAACAGAGACTAAAATTTTGACCAGGAAAACAAAAGAAATTTACGTCTTAGATGTGAACCTCCTGAAATGGTTAGGTGGTAAAGTATTCAGTGATCATTGGATATGGTTAAAGGCTAGCAGAGCATGTGAATAGTCTGATGTGCTCAGTGCTTGGCACAGTTACAAGTGTTTGGCCTTAGGAAACACTATCTAAGCCCTTATCCAATCTGCTTCTACTTGTTAAATACTTGAAGGTCCAGAACACTCTTGACATACTTGTTGAAGAAGTTAGATGTAGTTAGTTTAAGGTAGTTTGGTTTCTGAAATATTTTAGGTCTGAAGATTTGCACATGGTCATGTTTGTAACTGTATCACCCCAAATGAAAATTGCACAGCTTTTAGAGGATCACACGGAGTAGGCAAGTCTATGCAGACACGGGTGTAGTAGGTAGCTTTGACGAGACCTGATGTCCACACTGGGGAACAATGGCTTAGAAGGCACAGCACTAGAGCACTAGTGAGTGCATGTCTACCTGGTCCCCTGCTCATCTAGTTTTGGGAATATCTAAATAGTTTCTGAAATGCACAGTTTCATTTAATTTGTGTAATATCTCTGAGTATTTATATTCTTTCTTTTTGTCTCCATTCTTAAAAATAAATGAATTTTTCACTGTTGGCACATTTGAGACTTAAATATAAAAAAAACTAACACTTGCATTCTGATTTTTGCATATATTGTAAATGTGGCTGGTATTTACAGCAAATTACTGTGTATCCTTTTATGGGTAAAACAAAAGTGAACATTGCATGCAAGTAATGTGGTGAATTTGTAATTTAGGGGTTCTCTGGGGCTTCTGTGACTTTGGATGCTTACATTCAGGCCTTAATGTTGCTCTAGCTAGCATGCTTCCTTCTGATGTATATAGTCAATGTTGTATAAACTAATCTTTGCTTGTTTTCTACTCTGTGATCTTTCCATGCCATATTTCATTGCTGATCAGTTAGTGTCAAGAAGTCATGCCAGATTAACATTAGTTCTCCTGTGTATACTGTGGAAATTTGTGGATTGTGTGGTTTATTTGTTTTCTTTTATGTACTGTTGATTAGTTGTGGCACTTACTGATTAAACTTACATTGCTGCAGATTGCTTTGTAACAAGCCACATTATGTTTAGTCAGTATTAAGGGACCTTGGTTTTATTCTCCTAGATAGCAGCTGTCCCAAAGAAAATATTTCTTCTTTGCCTATTAAGATTTGGCTGTTATCTGCCAGTTGTTAAGAGGTTTGGTTTCAAACTCAACCAGAGAGTTTAACGTAAGATAACTGTTGTACTTTTTGCTTTCCATCTGTTACCGTCCTTCATTGTTGACTCCTGACTACGTATACACAGCTGCTGTGAAGGAGAAGACGGAATAAGACTTGCTTTAAATTTTCTAAAAAGGAAAATGAAGTTTTAGAACTTTGATGGTAACAAGCCAGTATAAGCTGAGGCTGACAAGTTCAGAACCCAATGTATTATTTGATCTTATCTTGGATCCTTTTTGAAAAGTTAAGAATATATGAAGGTAAATTAGAAATAGTAAAAATATTGATAAAATGCCATTTATCTTATTTCTCTATTTTTTCGTTGTGACTTGGCCTAATAATTTTAATTTGTTGAACATTTTCTTATTTCTTGTAATATGAATGCTGATATTTAAAGTTAGGCTCATGTGGATTTCTTTTGTGTTCCTTAGTTGTTTATCTCTAAGCTAACTAACTTTTAAGATTATTTGTGATATGGATTTATATATAAGCTGTTAAATATATATGAGCTGTTAAAATGGAATGCAAGGTTTTCAAAAGCCCAGGTCTAACTGTAATGATTGGTTTATTGTTCTACAATCCCAGCCCGCCATTTTCCGTGTAAATCATAAACAATAAACAGGATATACTCGGTGGTCATTTCTAATATTTAATCGTGTAATCCTATCACTTCTGCAGCATAATCCTCTAAGGGTTTAGAGTCAATAACAAAGAACACAACTATTAAAGAACTCTATACTGAACAGACAGGATTTTTTTGTTTCTAAAAAGATTTAGGGGGCACATAGATCACTTAGAGAGGCAGCTGATGGACTTGTGCTGCTGCAGAGGCCCTGAAGGAAAAGCTTTCTTGCCTAACATTCTTAGCAATTCTGCAGCCTTCCGCAAGCCAGGCTCCTGTGCTGGCTCAGCCTGTGGATTCTTCACGTGATTCTTCAGTTGAGTGGCTGTCTCCAAACCCAATGTAGGACTGCTGGCAAATGTACCCATTGAGAATGGTCTCTCATGGTTCATAAAGGCCTCAAGGGCTTATTTTTGAGTCAGTTGAATTTTGTCCACATTATTAAACAAAAACTAGCTTTGTATAGAAGGACTAGAATTCTATCTTTCTAATAAACATGCTAGAAAAATACTATCAGAGTTAAGGGTAGCAGTGGCACCTTGTCTGTCCAGCCTTGTGCCCTGCAGAGGCAGGAGTCCTCTAAAAGCAGCATCATGCATCTCCTCTGTGTGCTCACCTCTTTGTATCCTGCCTCAGGCTTCACATTTTAAATGTTCCATGATGTCCGATCCAGACCAGTCCAAGGCTGTCTTTTGATCATTCACTTAAAATGTTATGCCCACAAGGTAAACAGTTCTTCTGTAATCTGACTAAAATATATGGCTCAGAGACATTTTGCCAGTTTCACAATTATTCTGACGGAGTAGGTGCAGTTAGTTGCTCTCATCATTCTTGGGCAAGTGCGTGGCACGGCTGAGGGACCGGCTCCATGAGCATCACTGTTAATTAAGCTGCGTCTGCTCCCAGCTTAGTTTCTTCCTAACCTTCTCCTCGCTGCTGTTCTGCAGCAGCGCCCTCTCAGCCTCTGTCAGCCTTGCTGCTGTTACTGCAGCAGCGCCCTCTCAGCCCCTTTCAGCTCCAGTCTCGGTGAAGCATGCTGTCCGTGCTGGGTGGGTTTGTTGGTTGTTTCCTGGAGCTACTGGTGAGTGTTGAAGATGGACTACAGCGCCCCAGTAGAGCACAGCAGGCAGCCCTCTAGGCTGGCCCTTCTGGTTTACTGTAACTACCAGTTGTCACCTTGTGCGCTCATTTATCCTTTCCTGAAAAAGACACCAGAAAATTTGTGCCATGTTTCAAAGATGTGTCTTTGAAAATAGTTGTAATCTGCTAGTGTACTAAATTAAGAAAGGAAAGAAGTCAGCTGGAAATGCCTCCTTCTTAACAAAACTGTAAGCTCTGTTTCCGTTGCTCAGATGCCATCTGCTCAGTAGGCTGTTCTAGAATTGGTAAGTCTTCAGGGTCAAGTTCACGTTAATTTCTCAAACCTACCTTTTCCCTGCTCAAAAATTGTCTTTGAAATAATATGACATTGACAAGTTACATAATTACTCTGCTTCTAATTTTGCTATAAAGTATAAGTCTAATAAGGTTCTTTCTGTACTATTGCTCATGAGTAAAAGTTAGAAACATTTTTTTATGTACAGTCCTGATGAGAATATTAAGTGCTTAGTTTCTGTCATTACTTTTAGCATTGCCTTTGGGGTTTGATGAGCATTGCACATATAAATTGTAAATGCATCATAGTCACCCCAGGGGTAGGGGATTTTTAACAGGAAAACGTTAAGTAAAATGAATTTGGGTGCCAAGAGATGACTCAGCAGTTAAAAGCATGTACTCTTCTAGAGGAGCAGCAGGCAAGTTTCCAGGGTCTCTTGTTAGATTTCACAGTCACTGGGACTCCAGTTCCAGGGTATCTGGCACCCTTTCCTGGCTTCTGCAGGCATGGTCACACACATAAAGCCACATGGACACATACACATAAATAAAAATAATTTTGCAATCTTTAAAATAATTTAATTTTACTAAAAGGCCTGGATAATGCACTAAAAATAATAGGAATTTGACCACTTGTTATGTGTTCTCATAGTTTTAATTTTTATAGTGAAAATTGGTGAAGAGGTTTTTTATTTTTAAAAGGAAACTGAGCTGGGTGGTGGTGCACTCCTTTAATCTCAGCACTCGGAAGGCAGAGGCAGGCGGATCTTTCTGAGTTTGAGGCCAGCCTGGTCTACAGTGTGAGTTCTAGGACAGGCTCCAAAGCTACACAGAGGAACCCTGTCTCAGAAAACCAAAGAGAGAGAGAGAGAGAGAGAGAGAGAGAGAGAGAAAGGGAAGTCGCTCTTAAACTCATTGTCAGCAAGAGAAGTTTTGCCAGTCAATACAATTTCTTTTAACAGCATTTATTTATGACTCATTTTAAGCCCACTTTACATTCTAACAGCTCCTGTTTACAATGTACTTAACTATTAGTAAGCCAGCGTGTAGCCCTGTTGTTCCTGATCTTCGCAATCAATCTGAAAGGTTGGTGTTATTGTTGCCACCTTAAAAAACAAGTCCCAGAGAAGATCTAAGAGCCCTGGTTTTTCTACTTCACACCACTCCCTAGTCAGTGTTGGTTACTTAATTTTGTGAGATGTGATCTGATTGGTTTTTTAATAAAATACTCTTACAAGGAAATATATCTTTACTGAGCTTTCTGATGGCTATTCCTTGACATTACATTGCATTACGTATTATAAATAACGTAGAGATGATTAGAGATGCATGTAAATCATATACAGATACTCTACTGTGTTTTATGGAAGAGTTGAGCAGCTGAAGATTTTGGTATCCAGAGGTACCCTGGCACCTGTCTTCTGTAGCTAGAGGGATGACTGCATTATGCTAGTGCCATAGCCATTTTTATACTGCTAACTAAAATTTCAGTGGTGTTCTGGTTCATAAACCACATTTCTTGGTCACTTAAGCGCTGGTGAGAACTTCCTGTCTTTGCCTAATGGCTGGAACTCAATGTATTCCTGAGAGACTGTCTCTGGCCAGAGATGTGTGGCCTCCTGTTGTCTGGTTAGCCAACCTCACTGAAAAAGAACACAGTAAACCTACCCCCTGAGTCAAGACTAAGTGTGCTAACACACACGGCAAATGGGACACCTGTCGGTGTGACCTGGCATGGTTTTTACAAGTTTCCCCAATTTTGGTATATGTGTGGTGTGTCTGTGTGCGGTTGTCCACAGTTGCTCCCGTCTCACTCATTGCAACAGGGTCTCCTAACAGTCAAACCCAGAGATTGCACAGTGGGAAGTCCGTTCTTGAGCTGGACGCGGGAACTCCACACCTGGTATTTCAGTGTCATGGGTTTGTTTTTCCTGAATATCAGAGGTTTGGATTAGTTTAGATTCACACTTAAAGTTAGTAAGGAGTGGGGAGCTTTCAAAGTCAGTCTTGTCTGGAAAGCAAAGTATTGTTTCAGCTGTGATCGTGTTGGAGAAAAGCAAAAATGGGATTTGGTTGCCACCCACATCTAAATTAAATAGCACCTAAATCGTCTAGACTTTTAAAGTAATAGGTTTGTGGAAATAAAACATAGAACATGTCAAACGTCACCAAAGCCAACAGATCATTTGCATAACCTTACCTGAGTCATTTACTAAATATTTACTGAATACCCAGTCCAACGTAGGGAGAGGACTGCGTGTAGCCCCAGCTCTTGGCCCCATGTAGTGGGATTTCATGTGTAAAAATTCTGTTTTAGGGGGCTGGAGCACTGGCTACTCTCTCAAGACCTGGGTTCAATTCCCAGCACCCACATGGCAGCTCACAATTGTCTGTAACTCCAGGACCCAACACCCTCACACAGATGTGCATATGGCCAAAAAGCCAATGCACATAAAATTAAATAAAAGAATTCTGACCCTGTCCTCTCTTAGGACTGGAGGGGGGGGGGGAAAGGGTCAGTGGGGGATTGGGAAGGAAATGGGAGGAGGGAAGGAGGTGGAAATTTTGAATGGTATTATTTATAAAGCAAAAAATAATAATAATTAAAACAAAAAGGAAAAAAAAGAATTCTTAGTACCTAGTACTCAGGGCCTTAGAGGATGTTGTGTGGTTACCCAAGCTAGAAACAACCAAAGTAGGGAGAGCAATTAAGTGCTGTTTCCCCCCAGGGGATGTTAGCTACCAGAGCACACCTGCAGCTAAAGGACCCACTGCTAGGCCGGAGAGCTCTAGGGAGCCCACACACACTCCAAGAGCCCACCACGGGAGAAGATTTTATATTTTGGCAATGCAACTGGGTGTAATAGAGAGAGGCCGGGTTTCTTTTTACTTTTCCCACTTCCCTTTGCTCTAAGACATTTTCACATAAGCTCGACAGTATTCCTCTGGTGGGAAATGTGCAAGTTTGGGTGACCACAAACAGCAGTTCCCTACAGAGTGCCTTACCTAAAGGAGTAAACACCTCTGAAATGGCTAGACTTCCTCCACTGTGGCTCTCACAGGGGGCCGAGGAAGCTGTATGGACACACACTGAGCCCCCAGGGACTTAGATGCTATGCAGGTGCATAGTCAGGCTAGGACAGCCCCTGCCTGCTTAAGCCAAGTGCATCCCACAATGCAGTCAGAGCTGGTCCTGTCAGCACCACCCTACAAAACCACAATGTTTCGACACATTATAGCCACAAGCCTTCTGCTTGTGAGGTCTCCCTTCACCTTGTCAGGAGCTCTGAAGGGTCCTAGATTCTGACAGAATATGTAAGACACCCAGATCAATGACTGGTGACTTCTCCTAAGTATTGTAACTGCATCGTTGTGTTTATCCCTTCTGACCTCAAGGATGATGTGAAGGTTGTTGGCAGGAGGTGCTGTACTGTGTTTGCGTCACAACAGAGGAAATCATCTTAGGAAACACCATTCTTCCAAGCTAGTTACTGACAAACATGCCCCCTAGAATATGGCATTATCGTCCTCTTCTAGATCAGGAAACAGATCTGTCCTCCGACCTAGGGGGAACAATGCATACCTTTAAGACTGCTTCTAAAAGGGTATCTTTGAAAGGACAGTACAGAGCATAGCTACCCATGCTTGTTGCTCGGAAGACATCCAGAAACAAATCCCTGACCAGGGGTTCCCCAGTCACCCAACTCTGCTAAAGCAACAAAGGCCACAAAATCCACTGCAAGGGTGCTTGTCAAGGCAAGCCATAGTGAGAGAGGAAGCTGAGGCTGCGGGGATGGGGCTAGCCAAAAATGGACATCCTTATTATGACCCTTGCCTAACCATTGCTGGGAAGGACGGCTGAGTCTCTCTTAACTGTTTGTTAAGAACAGGAAAGTTGATGGGGTGTATACACTGAGAATATTTTGGAGTCATTTTACATGTGTCATCTTAGTTAATCCAGAAGGAACCAACAGATTATAGTAGTAGTCAGTTATGTAACCCTTGAAGGATTCCATCCTGTGCTTGTAACTTTTGTTGTATTTGCCTTCTGCCTAGGAAATCCACTCTGCATGTCTTGCCCTCTCTAATTGGTCTCTATGCCAGGCAGCTTATTCCTTGGTTAAGGGATGCCCAGGGGGAGCCTGTGAGAGTTGCCAAAGCCGCTTGGCAGAAGGCATTTGTGTATTCCTGGACAGCTTTGTACTTAGAACCAGTAAAAAAAATTTAAGGGCATAAATCACTGCTTTATTATCTACTTTATGAAGGCAACAATGGCTTGCTTGCCTAAGATCACGGTCACAGAAAATTCTGGGTCTGGGACTTGAATCTGCAGCCTGTGACTGCAGCCATGTCTTTAGCACTGTGTTAAACGTCCTCTGTACCCATTGTCATCCTCTGATGAGTCAAGCAGCCGCTAAGGTTAGGTCAGAAAAACAGAAGGGCTGCTGGTCGGAGCTTGCACTCCTCCCACCTGTTCTGAGATGAATTGGGGAGACAGCACAGGAAGTCCCAGGTGAGCGCTTTTTCTGCTTCCTTTCAGGTGGGGGTCAGCTTTAAGTTCGGAGGCTTGGATGCTGAAACAAAGCCATTTCTCTCAAAGCGCTTGCTATTCAGCTGGCCTCTTATGGAAACAGAAGCACAGGATGGAATTTTGAGCTCTTTAAAGACGACAACACTGATTAGTAATCCCTGGGAGCTGTGATTGCTTCACGGTCCTGAAGTAGGAACCCTGCTGGGTTTTTTAAGAGACAAGGAAAGGACCGGTTTGCCTTGTAAATTGCCTAGCAGCATTCTCTGGTGTCCTGTTGATGTCAAGGATGATGTCCGCAAAAGTGAAGGTGAGCTTCACCCACCCAAGGAGAATTTTCTTTTTACAAGTAGAAATGCAAATTAAGGGTTGTTGTGCAGGTCTGGGTTACAGGGGCGGGGCTAAAGGATCCTGCCAGCTGTTGGCTTCTTTCCCTTCCTTCCCTCATTCTACCCTTCACCAGCCCAGCGTGCTGAGCCTAGCTATGCCTCTACCCAGACTCCTGTGCCTGTTGCCTCCCCAGGACAACAGGGACAGAAGGGATGTGTGTTTCTGGATTTTGAGGACTGTTAATATGGACGATGTTCTTAGGAGTCTACACCGGCTGGGGACACTTCCTTAGGTTTCTTCTGATGGGACACGGACACTTAGCCTCTCCTACCCCTCATCTTCTGGGCAGTGGCTCACTTTGACAAGCACTGGAAGGCACACCCCACCATGCCTGTCTCAGGTTCTCCTTCGCTCTCCTGGAGAGTGAGCCAGTGCCTGTGCCTCCCAGTTTGGCCTGACTGGTAATGCCAGAGCTTAGTGTTGAGTTATTTCCACCCCGCCCACAGAGTTCTTGGGCCTGGAATTGCTTCCTGTCCAGGGTGAGGGACCCACTGGGCTGTCTGGGTGACAAATAGAGTAGGTCCCCTGGTCTGTCTCCCTTCAGGGTGTTCTTCATCCAGGATGGCTCATCTCTATTAACTCCAGCCCTCCACTGTGCTGATGACACACGTTTGGAAGCCAGGGGCAGCCCACATGGGGAAGGATCACATGTTGTGAGATTCAGACCTGCACACTTAGCAAGTATAGAGTATGAACGATTGCTCACATTTTCCCATATAGTATGGATAAGGCTTGCAGAGGTAGTATTATCAGTGAAGCACAGCACACCTTCAGTGGAGTCGTGGAAGCCGTTACTCAAAGGGAACGGTGATGTGGGCTGTGAGTGATGATGTAGCCAGCATTAAATTGTCACACAACTGCAGTGGCAAGAAGGCTGTGGTATTCCAAGATGAAATACACTTTTCTAAATTCACTGTGGGAAATAGGAAATTAATCAGGAACTGTGCACCTAATAAAAAACATGAATAAATGGCGCCTGGACCCCGGAGAGCAAGCAGTGATAACCTGGCCAGCATGAGTACTCCTCCCATGTGCTGAGTCCGTAAATACAGCCACACTTCTGTTTATTCCAGGCCTCCGCTGGTAAACTGTAACTGCTCACATGCCTACGGGTCTGGCAATGAGATGGAGCATACAGGTAGAAGGGCTAACAGAAAATTTTGTGTTGGGGAATAATACTTTCAGGTGTGTCACTTTTGTTTCTGATGCATTTGCTTAGCTCTGTGAAACTGTCATTCTTTGCCTATCTAAAACACCCGATAGTCCTAATAAAGAGCTGAATGGCCAATAGCGAGGTAGGGGCAAGAATAGGCGGGGCTGGCAGGCAGAGGGGATAAATAGAAGGAGAAACGAGGACAAGGGGGAGCAAGAGAACAAGGAGAGGAGGATGTCAGGGGCCAGCCACGAAGAGTGAAAGTATACAGAAAAATATACAGAAAATATACGGAAGTAAGAAAAGGAAAAGCCCAGAAGCAAAAGGTAGTCAGAGTAGCTTAAGAAAAGCAGGCATTTATAAGAAAGAATAAGCCTCCGTGTGTGATTTATTTGGGAGCTGACTGGTGGGCCCCCCAAAAAACTAAAAGAATAAAACACAATAATTTTCGTCTAAGAAAGTCACGGAGAAGAGCATGCACCCACCAAAATGAGCCATTTCTCTGGCTGAATGACCTAACAGCCACAGGTGGACTGAAAACATCTGTGAGCTGTCAGGACACACCCCACCCCAACCTCCATTACTATCTACCATTCTGAGACTACAGGGGAACTGACCTGCAGATGGACTCTCCCATCTCAAAAGTCCCCTACACATACACACACACACACGCACACACGCACACACACATGCACACTCACACGCACACACACTATAAAAACCCAGCCCGCCTGGGCCGCATGTGCAGTCTCCACTCCCAAGGAGACACTGGTGTGTTCTGATTAAAAGAACCATTCAGCTTCTGGAGATGCCTGTCTGCTGCCCTTTATTTCCACATCATCTCTACCAAGGCCAATCTCACACCATCCGCTTTGGTCAGCAGTGAGGCTGCTGAGTTGGCCACTATCTGCTGCTCCATTCCTTTAGCCCTCAGTTTGTGGTTACTTATTCTGATTCTGCCAACTTGATAAAGGTAGGCACTGTTATTTTTCAACGTATCCCCAGGGGTTATTTTATTTTAACATCTTTTCCTTCAACAGTCCTCAGAGTTTACTTCCTTTAACTTTGTGAATTCTGCTCTGAGCTCAGATTCTTGTTTGTTTATGCGTGTTTGTTTTTCAGAACCGTCATGCAGACATGGGCACAAACACACGCACACGCTGTACACACACACACACACACACACACACACACACACACACACACGGTCCCTTTAGCATCCATCGGTATTGGGACTGAATGAGATCCCATTGCTTCCCCACCCTTACCAGCTCTACTCTTGAGGCTGATGCACTGAGCTAGAGCAGACTACAGGAGAGCACTCATGGGTCACACAGATCTTCCAGAGGTACATAGCAAAACCAGAAGCAGAATGATGACGGCAGAGTGAAGGAACCCAAACACGGAGCAGGTGTGTCTAGGAAGTCCAGGGAGACAAAAAAAAAAAAAAAAAAAAAAAAAAAAAAAAAAAAAAAAAAAAAAAAAAAAAAAAAAAAAAAAAAAAAAAAAAAAAAAAAAAAAAAAAAAAAAAAAAAAAAAAAAAAAAAAAAAAAAAAAAAAAAAAACATGTGGAATGCCCTGAGGAGAGGAGCAGACACATAATAAATATGGGCCCTGTAGTTATAGTTCCTAAAATTGAATAGCTAAGCAAAAGATGAGTGCAGTGGGATTCCCCTCTGTATGCTGTGAACACCATTGGTTAATAAAGAAACTGCTTTGAGCCTGGGCGGAACAGAGGTAGGTGGGGAAAACTAAACTGAATGCTGGGAGAAAGAAGGGCGGAGTCAGGAGAAGCCGTGTAGCCCCACTGGAGCCAGATGGAACTTTACCCGGTAAACCACAGCCACGTGGCGATACACAGATTACTAGAAATGGGTTAAATTAAAATGTAAGAGTAGCCGATAAGAAGTTAGAGCTAATAGGCCAAGCAGTGATTTATAACATAGTTTCTATGCGATTATTCCGGATTTGAGCTGCGGGGCAGCTGGGAAACGAACAAGCGGCCTTATTGCAACAGATGAGGATAAAATAGTGGGATTAACAGCAGGTTTGGATTATGACATTTGCTGCTGTAACAGTTCTGTAGGTTTTTGTCCTTCCAGAGGAAGCGTGGCCTACCTTTAAGCAGGCATCGGGTTTGTGCAGCTGTCCAGCAGTGCTAGCTGGTCTCTTCTGTGTTGCCCCCACCCCGAGTATGCTCAGTGGGCATTCTGAATGGGCTCTAGAAATGGGGCTCAGGAGTCTGCATTCGAAGCAGGTTCCTGAGAGAATTTTATACACACTACAATTTGAAGGAAGAGTACTTAATTTCTCTACCAAAGTCATTAGAAAACCTCCGGGGGATTTGTGTGATCTTTCTTATTTCTTGAAACAATTAATCCACTACAGTTAGCCATGTGTGTTTGTATTTCAAAGACTCTGAACACAATAGGCTTTTTTTTTGATCTAGAAATTTTTACTAATAGTTTGCTAATTTTTTTATAAGACACCCTAATAGACATAGGTTGCCCTGTCAAGATTCTGAGTTTGTCCCCCATGCCCACCCCTTTCAATCCTGCCATATTCAGGGCTGGGTGGCCTGAAAAGTCACTTTTGACTTCTTTGATCGGGATGAAACAAGCTACAAGTACTGGGCCTGTGTAAAGGTTTTCAGTTTTCTTTAACCCTGTGATTCCAATGCCCAGGGCCACACAGTTATGATGTCAAAGTAACAGAAGGACCCTCAGGGCGGCTCGCGATCTGCGCTAGGGAGACAGGGCACTAAAGAGGCAGGCCCCCTGGGGTCCAGAGAATGCCTGCCCTCCAGAATTCCTCTCATAGCAGAAACCAGGAGCTCAGACTCTCTCCCAGCCTCAGTTCATTTTTCTTGGTTTCAAGACCTGGTTTTAAGACCTGGTTTTTAGAAGTCAAGAAATTGCCCAATCTTTTAGAAAAATAAGTATGTTTCTCAACAATCAGGGTGTTTCAACCTCTGGGCCAGCACACAGCTCCTTGGTTGCCTTTTTCTTGGGGCTGGTGGGGGGAGGTCATCAGGCTGGGACAAGGAGCATGTCCCTCCCTGCTGTGTAGTCTGTGCCTGCTGTTGGCGAGCCAGTCTCTGCTAAAACGGAACTCACAGCCCACGAACACTAACTTCTTTCACCCCCCACTAAGCCTGCACGTAAACATACTTTTTTAAATCTCATGTTTTCCTTCATAATCATTTGAAATTTCTGCCCAGGATAAAATCATCACCCAGATTCTCACAAAACTCATGAATAACATTTAAATCCACTCTCCTAAGCAGCAGGGCCCCTGTTTAGATAGTCCTCTAAACGCAAGCACACATTTATTTTCAAAGCTCTGAAAATGAGTGATGAAGCTGCCTATGAGGTTATCTTTTATGCAGCAGAGGAGAAAGACCTTTGAGGGTGAAGTTGTTCACGCTGCAAAGAGAGTCAAATTCACGCTTAGGAGACCACGGGGGGTGGGGGTGGGGGTGGGGGTAGAGGCATGCAGCCATTCACAATGGGGCGGTGCAATTGGTATTGAGGTCCCAGCCTGGTCCTTCAACTGTGCCTAGACTAGGCCAATAGAAGTCCTTCCTCAGACTACTGATTCCCTCACCCATTAAGGAAAGTCACTTCTACTAGACTACAATCTACTTTAAGGCATACTGGATCCCTTAATCCCTTGCTGAGAGGCAGGGGTACAAAAGAGCACCGGGCCATTGGCCAGGAAGCCTCTCTCCTTTTCTGTCTTTACAGAGCGTGACTTGTAACCGGCACCAAATCTATGTTTTAAATTTACTTTAAAAATCTTTCCTTCCCGAATAACTTAGTGCCGAAATAAAGCCACCAAGAAGGGCAGCATGGCAGGTTTGCAAGTCAACGCGAGGGGAGTCCGCAGCTGGAGCCGCAAGGTGAGAAGGCGCCCAGGAGATGCGCTCAGTATTCAAGCCCCACAGAGAGCAGCCTGCCACAGGTGTCAGAGCCACCTGGGGTGAAAAGGGCATCCTCATTCCTGGGGCAGCCGGGTGCAAAGCTACGGCTGGACTGAGGGAAGTTCAGGGGAGCGCCTGGGTGTGGCAGAGGTGGAGGGCTGGCACAGTGCCGGGATTTGATGAAATGCATGAATGTATCAATGATGTAGAATAGCGATTTTTTTTTCATTATCAGTCCCAGGTGTTGCAAATGTGGAGCAGGAGAAAACTAGAATAAGCCTTGGGGTGTTGAGATGGAAGTAAATCGGTGTGAATTCGTGATTTTCAGTAATATATATGCAAATATAGATTGTGTGTGCATGCCCCTGCACACACACACACACACACACACACACACAGAGTGTCTGCCTCTGTTCACCGAGTTGCCTGGAGGCTGTGACGATTATAGCCTCTCAGAACTGTCTTCCACTGAACGGATTCGGGGTTTCCTGAAGAAAAATGATTACAGAGCTGGGTCAAGAAAGCAAACCTGAACCTAACACATCTTGGACCAGAAAAGGAAATGACCAAAGAATGAACTCTCATGCCCTGAAGATAGCAAAAGTAGAAAGAGTTTGCAGATCAAGCTAAACAGTACCAATACACCATTATAATAAAATAGTAATCTATGCAGATATAGATAAATAAGCTTAATGAATGAGATATTAAAACAATTTTTTAAAAATTTCCCCTTCCATGCGCACCAGTTTCATAAACGTAAAGATGAACTTTACAATGAGAAGACCTGGCAGACATCTGCTGTGGTGGTCTCAATGAGAATGGCTCCATTAGAGATATATTTGAATGCTGGTTCTAGAATTAGGAGGTGTGGCCTTGTTGGGGGTGGTATGTCACTGGGGGTGGGCTTTCAGCTTTCCAAATCCCACACCATTCCCAGTTAGCGCTCTCTCAGCTCCTGCTCCAGCACCATGCCTGCCGCCATTCTCCTTGCCCTGATGGTCATGGACTCACCCCTGAAACTGGAAGCAAGCCTCCAATTAAATGCTTTCTTTTGTAAGTTGCCTTGGTCACAGTGTCTCTGTATACTTGAAGCACGATTAATAAAAACTCAGAGACAGATATTGGGGTTCAACCTGAAGACCAGAAAAGCAAAGCAGTCAACCACTGGCTCTTACCTTGATCTCCTCAGTCTGAAAATGGTGACCCTGACTCCAGGAAATCTCAGAATGAGACTGAGGCTGAGAGCTGTCTCCTCCCTTTTTATAATCCTTTCTAGCTCTGAGATTAAAGGTGTGCACCACTATCACCTGGTTTCTATGGCAAGCTAGGGTGGCTACTGGGATTAAAGGTGTGTGTCATTGATGCCTGGTCTGTAAGGCTGGCCCGTGTGCCTGTTTTACTTTTCTGATCTTCAGGCAAGCTTTATTTATTAAAACACAAATGAAATGCCACTACACGTAATCACATGGTCACAGTGAAGAAACATCGCAGTGAGACACTCAGAAATCCTGAGCCACGTGGTAGGGCCTGGCATGTAACAAGGACTCTTGACATTTCTGCGTAAGCCACATCATCACAGTGTAACTACTGAGGAAACTGCAGGGAAGTCCCAACCCAAGGAAAGCCCTACAGGATGACTGCACTGGAATAAGAAATTGCTTCAGACCAAAGGGACCCTAGCAAATGGAAACCCAGCGTGTGATTTGGAGCTGAACCCTTTGGCTATGAGATGACTCTGAGGTGCTGAGGGTGCTCTGAGGGCTAGGGTTGGACCAGTGGTGATTTCCTGATTGCTGATACTTGTGCTATGGTTGTATCGTTGAACGCCCCCGTCTATTGGAAATATATACTTAAAAATGTTCAGGAAGGACAGACCGGTTGGAAGTTACAGATATCTCTAGATGGCAGAGTAATCTATGATGCACTCATAACTTTTGCGATTGGCTCAAAGTTTGGAAATTAACATAAAGTATGTTTTTATTAATTCTCACCTTATCTTTAGCCGTGTTTGACTGGACCACACTTAAAATTCAGAGAGAGCTGGGCGGTGGTGGCGCACGCCTTTAATCCCAGCACTCGGGAGGCAGAGGCAGATGGATCTCCGTGAGTTCGAGACCAGCCTGGTCTACAAGAGCTAGTTCCAGGAGAGGCTCCAAAGCTACAGAGAAACCCTGTCTCAAAAAACCAATAAATAAATAAGTAAGTAAAATTCAGAGAGGATATGTCACATCCTCGTGGAGGTTATTGGCATCATATTCTTATTATTGAATAGCACACCATCAAAGGGTCAGGATAGGGCTCAGGGCTAGAGTATTTGCCTAGAATCTTCGAGGTTCTGGGTCTGATTCTAATCACAAAAAAGTCAAACATGTAAAACTGGATTACCAAACAGGGAAGAGCATCATAGCCACACTTTTCATGATCCCACTTCTGCCTGCCCACCTCTGCACGCCCACCTCTGCACGCCCCCTCTGCACGCCCCCTCTGCACGCCCAACTCTGC
>PVIU01005836.1:0-107961 GCA_004026605.1 Ondatra zibethicus
AGAGGGGGAAGGAGAAGGGAGAAGGACTGGGGAGAGCTTGGGGGAGTGGGAGGGTGAAGATGGAAGAAAGGTGGACATTGGAGAAAGGAATAAGATATCTACATTAAGAGAATCATTTTAGGGTTGGCAAGATACTTGGCCCTGGGGATCCCAGGTGTCCACGGGCATGTCCCCAACATATTCTCTTCTAACTTTGTCTCCTCCTCCTCCTCATTCCCTTTCTCCTCCTCATCTTCCCCTAAGTCTGATTAGTGATGTACTTATGTTTCTAGATGTTGGCCCATTCACACTGGAATGTTGGAAATGGGCCAGTGGCCACATCTTCAAATAAAAACTGTCTTCCCTTCTTCATCAGCTATTGATTACCATTAGGCCCTCAGTAAGGGGTGGGACCGAAGGTCCTTTGCCTTCTGTATGCTGTACTTCTGGCTGTCTTGACCTTGGGTAGGTGTTAGGTAGGTAACAGCAGCTGCAGGAATGAAATAGCCACGCTATGACCAAAAGGAAGCACTTTATAGCTCTGCTCCTCACCCTCCAGCTCCTAGGTTCTCTTGCCCTCTTTACATGATGTTTCCTATGTCTTGGTAGGGCTGGGCGAGAGATAAAATTGTTACATTTAGGACTGAGCACTCAGTGCTTTATTCTCAGTGCTTTGACAAGTTTTGTGTATCTAAGCAGTTTAGGAATACTTGCTGCTCTTGCTGAGACCCAGGTTCAGTTCCCAGAACCCCTATGACTGCTCACAACCTTCTGTAAGTCTAGATCCATGGGATCTCTTTTTGACTATGTGAACACCAGGCACACATGTGGGGCACATATGTACTTGTAGGCAAACACTCATACACATAAAAATAAAATGAAAGAAAAGAAAGGAAGCCATTAAAGTATAAATACAGAAGCAAATTTGACAACATGGTCATTTAGACAAATAATAACACCAAGTTCTAACTTAGGGTCTATGACTTTGATAGCCATGGATGCTTGATAAGTATTATAGTAGAGGGCATGGCTTTCCCTCCTGTTCAACAGGCCTCAAATTCAATCAGAAAACAGTTTTTACCCCATAACGGTCACATCACTATTATATCAGTGGGCACTTCTTGCCTGCAAAAATGGTGTTGTGGCATGCCTGGTCCAGTGCTGGGTAAGACTATTGCTGTCCTTTCTCACACAGAAGCCTGTAGAACACCTTATATCACTATGGAAGCTAGCTAAGAAGAAGGAAGCTTTTCTGCCAGTGTGGGATTGATATTTTATGTTCTGCAAACAAAATACATGGTGACTTCAGCAATGGAATCTCATCATGTAGTGACTGTGGGAAGCTAAGAGCCATGACCACAACCTGGGCTGTTTAGGAGACCTCCAGGGCCTCTCTTGCCAGTAAATTGTAGGACAGTGTCTCACACCTTGTACTGTGATTTTTATTTAATAACCCATATCTTCTAGGAGTGAAACTGTCCACCTATGGAGTGTACCTCTGTTTGAACTCATTTTTAAAAAGTCATGTTTTGAAATTAGCTTGCTAATTAATACATTTCCTTAAGGGTTCTCCATATATCCTTAGTTTATCACCTTGTATATTTTAAAGTGCATTTTAAAAGCCTACATCTGTCCCCACTCAACAGATGATCAGTTGCTTGAACATGCAGATCATTTTGTCTTTTTTATTACTTCAGTGCCCAGTAAACCCCAGGATGGCCTGGGTGTACAGTACATCTTCATTTAGCACGTTTATTGATTTCTTAGTCAAGCAGATGAGAAATCAATGGCTGTGGGTAGTGTTCCTTAACACAAACAAGAAAACTCATTCTGAGGTTGAGGTCTTGGTATATTAGAGCATCTTCCAGTAGCTCTTGAGGTGCCCTTGAAGAAAAACTTAAAATACGGGAAAAGTTATGCTATATTTCTGATGTCTCAAGCACCGTTGAACATAAAATAAAATTCATGCTGGCATCCTGGAGTACATTGATTTTTAATTTTAATTAATTTTTGGAGTCATGTTCTCATTTAGCCTGAGCTGGCCTCAAGAGCACTATGTAACTTAGGATGGCTTTGAACTCTTGATTCTCCTGTCTCTATCTCCCAGTGTTGAGCCCACTACAGCTTGCTCTTTGATTTTTAAACAATAATTATTCTACCAGGAAGATATATCTCCTATGGGTTATATTCTTTCTTCTTGCCTCAACCTTTTAAGTGTCTGGGATTTCAGAGTGCACACCAGGTCGAGATGTTCCTCTGCTCAAAGCAGGGTACAAAAGTGTTTCTGAGCAGGTACACTTGCCTGAGCCAAATTGCTTTGAGTTAAGAATTCTCTCTGTGAGTTTTTTTTTTTTTTTTTTTTAGGAATCATTCCATCTCCCTCTTCTTTAGGAGATATTTTCATGGTGGAAGGAACTTTTAAATACCACCCTATGTCACCCAATCATTAAATTAATTCAACATTAATTGAATACCTATTAGATTAAAGGTGCTGTGCTCAGTGTGATAAGACATGTAGCAGTAGAGCAGAAACATACGGCAAATGGAGAGAGTCCTAGGGAATCTGCCACAGCAGCTTTAACAGAATGAGCTGCCATTATCCACTACTTGCTAATGTCTAGAACCTTAACGCTGTTATTGTCAATGCTGAAAATAACCCTGCGAAGGAACTACATCGTTATAGTTAAGGAAATGAAAATTCTGAGCAGCTGAATGACTTGCTCAAGATTGCAAGACAGACTGCCATGTGATTTGAATATTGTTTTCTTTGAATTCCTACACAGCTCCCCACCCCCAAACACTTGTGCACCACAGGGTCTAGGCAAGAGTCTAGAATGTGCTTGGGGGTGTCTGTTGAGTCTTAGCATTTCCATCTTAGCATGTGTGTGTGATGATCATCACAGGTGTTGTAACCAAAGGACTGATAAAAGGCAAGAGATGATGCCCCTCAAAAATGGAGGAGGTAGAGGTGTCCACCAGGTAATGGCGTTGGCTTTGGGGACTTAGGACAGAACTAAACGTTTGTGGAAATGGACCTGGAGAGCAGCCATCGCTTCTGCCTCAAGGGAGGACCTGTTCAACAGAAGATGAGAAGAAACATTTTACACTAACAGTCTTTACTGATGGGCAGACAATCTAGTGACATTTGCAAGATGGCAGAAGCACATTTATCTATGTCCTAGTAACTGCTTTACATGTATGGGAATCTACACTGGGGGTGAGAAAACTTAAGCCTTTAAGTTAGGCAGCTTTTTTTTTTTAATAATGCTTTTTTGGGACTGCAGCCATACTTTGTTTCCATACTTTTAATGATTTCTGGTCTGCCTCAACAGAAATTGAGTAGTTGCCACAGACATATTGTTTAACCTCCCCCCAACCTTCACCACCGCTCTTTTACCAACATGCTTTAGAATCATGTCTCACTAAGGCAAGTGCTGCTGCTGCTTACCCAGGATCCCCTGCGTCTGTGCATGTGGGTATAGATGGCAGTGCTGCTGCTATTTACCCAGGATCCTCTGCGTCTGTGCACGTGTATAGATGATGAGTGCTGCTGCTGTTTACCCAGGATCCCCTGCATCTGTGCACGTATATTGATGAGTCCTCCACTGTGCATGTGTCTGCTCGCTGTTCCATGCTTCATCATATTGCATGAAGCCTTTAAGCTAACAGGTACTGAATTAACGTGGAGTAAATTCAATTAACTGGTTTGGTTATATAGATATGTATTTAGCGATGAAAATGTCTTCCAAGGTAGAGGAAAATTAGATAATTCCTTAAAAAGATAATTCATGAAGAGAAATTCTCAATTCTATCCTCTTCCCTTTGAAAATGAATGCTATATTGTTAGAGAAAATTTGAGAATACAGAAAAAATATCTTTTAAAGGAACAACTAAACTAAACCCACTGTAGTCTTTCCTCTTACTGCTGAGTCTACTGAGTCCTTTGTTTTACTCATTTAAAATATATTTATTATTGTGCATTTGTGCGTGCATGCATGGGTGCATGTGTGTGTGTGTGTGTGATGTGCAATTTCATGCTACAGTGCATTGTGAAGGTCAGAGGACAGCTTTGTGAAGCTGTTTCTCTCCTTTTACCTTTAACTTGAGTTTCTGGCTTGTGCAGCAAGAGCTTCACTGGTCCATGTTTTCACTCATTTTTAACACAGACGTCTTTGTTAACAGAAATACATTTAGTATTTTTTTTAATATTAAAAACCAATAATGTTATTCTATGACTTTCAGATTGTTAACACCCAAGTGCAGTCATTCTCAACTGGTTGCAACCATCAGCTACATATGAATTGTGTTAAGTATATATTTCCATGTGTGTTGGTCAGGGAGAGGAGGCCGGGTGACCAGTGTGGGTACCATCTACTCCCTTCCCCACTCTTGGTGGAGTTTAGTTTCCAGTAGTCACTAGGAAAGAAAAGACAGTGTAACATGGTCAGTAGTTTGCCCATGTGGCTGTATCTTGAAACCACTTGGAAACATTTCACGAACTCTTGATGTCCAGGCAATCCCCAACTCATTTCATGAAAATTTATGGGTACAACCAAACATTAGTAATTGCTAAATGCTACAAGTGATTTCAAATAAGTGATGGGAAGAACCCTAACTTGGGTGTTTGAAACATGATTCCAAACTCAAGTTCTGGCATTATTGAACTAAACACTGGAATGTTTCAATGGGACATCATCAGTGCGGTCTGTTCCCTTCATGTGTGTTCTGGGTTGTGAGAAATGCCTGGAAGGCTCTAAACTCATTTCATTCTAATTTGGGTTTGCTGTTTGCATAGGAGACCGCCATGGGAGACTCTATCCGCAGTGAGGTGTAGAGTTTGTGGACTCGAGAAAATGAAAATGATATGGAAAAGAGAACAGGCACAGGACAAGTCTGTCTGGGTTTGAATGTGTACAAAGTAGAACTAAATGAAACAAATCAAAATGCCAGGTCTGTTTGAATAGAGCCATCAGGCATGGTTATCCCCTGATCCCTCTGCAACGACAGGCTTGGACCTCTTGCTACCCAACCTTATCTGTAAGATAAGCATCTCTTTTCCTGGATAGAGAATGAGGGAGCCAGAAAGGTGATTAAGAGAGGAGTATAGGAATAAATGAGGCCTCTGTCATTTGATTTTGAGTTACGAATTTCCATTTGAAAGCCCCAGAGTATTCACTCTAGCACTCAGTGTAAGGCCACTGAATCAGTGACAGTATTTTTGATAGAAGCTGGAAGGCTAGTCTGGCCATAGTCATCTTTTATGTCACCGGGGATTAAGAGTTCAAAACTTTCAGGTTTTCTGACAGAGTGTACATAACCCTATTAACTATTAGCTCCTATTAATATGTTCAATTTATTTGACTTCTTAGAGGAAAAGAACATTGACATATGGGATTTAAATGATGCTCGGGTGGGGGATCAGGTGCTAGAGGAAGAAAGAGAACTAGACTGGTGTTTGCAGAGGAAGGGAGGCCTATTACTATATTTTAAGGGTGAATCTGGGAAACTGCTTAGGTAAGGTGGGTTCTACTCTCTGCACGTTTCCTTCTTGCTTTCCACCCCAATTCTAAACATGATACTGGGTTATCAGAGAAAACCTGAGCATTCAGGAAAACATTTAGTGAAACCAACTAAACTACAACCATTTTATAAGCTTTCTTTCTTTTTCTTTCTCATATGTAGAAATTTTTCTCTTAATTCTTTAAGAATTTCATACAATGCATTTGGAGCATATTTACCACAACTGCTCCTATTTTCCTCCCCCCCCTTTTTTTTTAAAAAAAAAACAGATTCACAGATCACAGAGTCCAGTTTGTGCTGCTCATATACTCTTGAATATGTGGGTACAGGATCCTGGTTGACCTACCAGGGTCATACCCTTAAAGAAAACCAACTAGCCCTCTCCCAGAATCTATCAATTGCCAATAAATCCTTAACTGGAAGTGGAACTCTGTACCCACCTCCCCTCTCCATGCTGGGATTTCGTCTGGATTGAGTTTGCCCAGCTCTTGTGCATGCTGTTTCAACTGCTATGAATTCTTCTGTGTAAGCGCGCTGTCATGCCTGGAATATATGTTTCCTTTTACTCACCTACTGCCCGCGGCTCTTAACAGCTTTCAGCTGCTTCTTTCTTAGGGGTCTCTGGGCCTAGGGAGGAGGTGAGAGTGATAGATGTCTCATTTAGGGCTTGGCATTGAGAGTCTCTTATTCTCTGCACCTGGAGCAGTTGCCGGTCTCTGTATAACCCGCCATGTCCTGATTGGTTTTAAGGTAAGTTCCACAAAATGAAACCTAAGCTCGACACTGTTATCAGGGCCAAGAGCCTGCGGCTAGAAAGATCACAGGCCTTAGGGGAAGAGAACCCGGTACTATTCTTCTGTGGAATGGACACAGTATTAGTCTGACTCCTAGAGATTAGTGTGTCTCTCAACTCTCATCAGAGAAGTCCCGGTAGTAGATAGAGAATGCTGTCTTTCCTCTTCATACTAATACTTCTTTGTCCTTTGTTTCTGTTGTTTAAAATTCTGGATTCTCTAGTACTCATACTGGCTTGCCTAGCCCAGCCTTAATACAAAGGGAGGAGGAACTTAGTTCTACTCCAACTTGATATGCCATGATTTGTTGACACCTGTGGGAGGTCTGCCCCTTTCTGCACAGAAACAGAGGAAGAGTGGTGGGGAGTAGAAGGGAGATGGGGGGAGGAAGGAAACGGGAAGTGAAGAGGGAGGGAGAGAGGGAAGGAGCGGAAACTGTGGTCGGGATATAAAATAAATGAAGATATTCAATTAATAAAAAATTAAATAAAATTCTGGGTTCTTTGTGAACAGAAATACACTTAGTATTTATTTCTATTATTCACCTATAGTATCATATTCTTACTCTCAGAGTGTCAGCACCAAAATGGTTGGCTGCTGTTCCCTCTCTGGGAACTGTGGTATGACTGCGGGTTTCCTCCACTAACTTGTATTTTTTAAGAACAAAGGAGAAAAACCCGGAACAGTCAGCTGACATGGTGAGAAGAGACAGGACACAATCAAGCACTGGCTCATTTTCTGGTGTGTAAACTATACTTTGCAATATTAATGACAGCTCTATCAACTGTACCTATCTTTGTACCTGGACCTAAACCAGTAACACCATGCTGGACAGCCAGCAGAGTGTAATGGCTGGATGATGTTGAAACATAGATGATGTTTTTCCTAACAAGGCTCATCGGAGGCAGAGGTTTGTTTGAATTTTTTTGTTTATAGTTTAGTGCTTCATTAAAATGTATAGGTCAATAGTCATCAACACAAGCCTGAGAATCCCTACATCAAGCAGCAAAGGAGAGTGTGTCAGTCAGTTGTCAATCCAGGGAGAGATTTGATGGACCAACACCTCCCAAAAGGTTGCCGTGAACACCCCCAAAATTACTTTGCCCAACAGAAAGCAGAAAGTGGTTTGGGGAGAGCTATGCCCAAATTCCCAAATATTGTTTATAAATGTTTGCTTACATTCAAAGGGGGATAGGCATAGAGATGAATATGCATAGAGACAAATTGCATAGAGATGAATCTGCATTGGTATGGATCTTTTTAAGGTCAATTTTGTAATATGTATATGTTTGTGCAGCTCATTAAAAATGTAATGTATAATTAAGGAATACAGGTTGATAGATACTCATCTATAATTGTTAAGCTTGTAGTCATGTTAGTTAGGTTTTCTAGATGTATGAGATATATTTCAGATGAATAGGGATTCTTCAAATCTTTCAAAGACCTTTGGAATATGGCAGTTAAAATTCTTAAGAATGTAAGACTTTTCATAACAATGAAGATACATCCACTCTTGGCAGCACCAGTCTACTTCAAGAGGATGATGGGCATTGAAGAGGCTCCTTATGGAGTTTGTTAGCCATTTGGGCAAGACATTGCTGTTGCCTGGACTGCTTGATGATGTGCTGTATGAACTGGACACGCAGGGCCCACAGAAAAATGACTGCTGAACTCACAAAAAGGTGAGACAGTCCTTTGGGGTTCCTGCTTCATGAAAGAGACTGCCAGACATTCTGCAGGACACAGAAGCAAGTTACTGACAAACTGCCAATATAGGCAGAACTGTCTGAAATTTCCTGCTTCATGGAAAATCTGCTGGATATTATGGGCCTGTAGGCTGAATATGGATGCCTCAACGTTACAGAAAAACTTTGGGTGACTGTCCAGGTAGAGAGATGTCTCTGTCAATTCTACAGTTTTGGAAGTTGCTTACAATGTACTTCCTGTTTACTTAGGTAATATTATATCCTTCTGGAGTCTTTGATGGAGTTGAAGAATAGATAGTTTTAGTAATAGTTTTCCTTAGTTATGATAAAAGATAAAGTAGATATAGATACTATAACTTTAATTCTTGCTTGATACCTATTTTGTTATATGTAATTTTACTGTGTTAAGCTTAAAACCTTCCTTTTTATTTAGACAGAAAAAAGGGAGGTGTTGTGGGATTCCCCTCTGTATACTGTGAATATATTTTATTGCTATTGGTTAATAAAGAAGCTGCTTTCAGCCAATGGCTTAACAGAATATAACTAGGCTGGAAGACATATATATAGAGAGAGTAAGCAGAGTTAAGGAGACTCCATGTAGCTCCACAGAAGACAGATGCTGGGGACCAAAGGAACTTTACCTGATAAGTCATAGCCAAGTGACAACACACAGATTGATTGAAATGGGTTAACCAAAGATATAAGAGGGAGCTAGCAATACACTTAAGCTTTTGGTTAAACAGTATTTTGCAAGTAATATAGTTTCTGAGTGATTATTTCATGGTCTGAGCAGCCGGGAATGAACAAGCGGCCCTTCCCCAACATGGGCTTTTCTCTTTTCTTCTAGGGATGGGTCCTCTACACTAGCTGTATCAGACTGATGGAATGTCTTTCCGACCCCATTCAACTTTAAACTTCCTTAAAAGCTCAACTCAGTATAGACACATGGACATTGAGTTTTGACATATGAATTTTGGAAATACATGGTTAAATTCTTAATAAGGATCACATGCTGCCATCAGGAGGCAAAAGAGGTGCATACCAGGCTCTGGTATCAGGACATGTTTTCAGAGCATGTAGACAAAACCATGGGGACAAGAGAATCAATACCCAGTTTTGGGAATGACGAGTTGGGTTTAAGCTTAGCCAGAGCATGAGATTCACGGAGAGATTCAGGAAAGCAAGTTGAGAAGAGAGATTAGGGGAAAACTCATGGCTAAAGAAACAGCATGAGGGTCACCTGACTTGAGAGTAGTTAAGAGACGCTGAAAATTTTTGGTCTAAAGAATGACATGGGCAAAATATGCCCTACAGAAGCTTATCCTTCTGAAGGATGTGTTGGAGGAGGAGGCATCAAGACAAGAGGCAGGGAGGCCAGTGAGGAGGCCACTGAGTCATCAAAGATGGGTTCCTCCAATGGCAGTTGCTTTGCTTCCTACCTGTGTTGACTTCAGGTCCAGGTTGTGTGAGTTTAAACATGACCTGTGCCACTTGTATCCCCAAATAACTTGAGGAAAACGACTATTTCTCTGGGCTTTTGATTCTTCTAGAGCAATATGGGATGGTGAAAGTGTTATGACTGAGTATTAAATGAGCCCAAATACCTAAGGTACTTAGGAAATAGCTGACATGCTGTGATGTGGAGCTGTTTGCTTATATAGTGAAGGTGGAGAATCAAAAAGGAAAAGCTTGAAATTTGCATGCTCTTTTTGTCTCGACCAACTTTAAAATAAACGTTTTTTACCAATGAATTCTGCGGTTGCTACTATATTTATATCTCAGACGCTCCCCCTTTTGTTAGCAATTGCTTTTCCACATAGTCTGTCCTGCTTTGACACTTTTTGACCCTGCCAAGAAAAACCAGAAGAGCCCTCCAGTATTCAAAAATACCTATAGGTAATCAATAAGAACTTTTTGACTAGGGTGTGCAGCTGTTCAACACATTTACAACTATACTAAATAAGGTATTTAAATAGAAAGCTGAAACTATACTAAAAGTCTCATTTTTGTACATTCACTTGAACAACTAGACTGTAATGAACCAAAACACTCTAAAATCTGTGTATGAACATAAACACATGCACGGTGCATGCAAGAAAAAGCCATTAGAGGTGTTATTATTGTGATTGAAAATATTGTCAAGTTGCAGTTCTTCTTCATGAGGCTTTCAACTTAGAGACTCACAATTCCATATAATCACGGCAATAATCCATGCTTTCGGCGGATGGTATTTGGACTCAGTTTGAGTGAGTCTGTGTTTGGATGAATTATGTAAAATCCCCAAATCATGTGTTTTGTAAACATGAAAAAGAAAGTGATTCCAATGGATGGGAAAAGTTGTTCCAAATTGGGAAAATGGAAAATCAGGGCCAGATGGATATGTGTTGGAAAGCTTAAAGTGCTAGCATTGTGAACAGTGAGCTTGCATCCTCTCTCCTGTCTTAAAGTGAAGGAACACCTTTTTTTCTGGATCCTGGGCACTGAAGAAAAAGGGCCATTTAGTTTTTGTTTATTCATCATGTTATTAACTATTTATAACTAAGAACCTGACGTGTGCCAATTCTGTGGTACTTCAGGAGCTTCACATCCTCGTAAGCTAGATAGAGCTACAGCTAAGAGGTTTAATAATAAAATCCAACCCATGGCTTTACAAAAGGGGATACTGAGGTTCAGTGTCAGGAAGTCATAGCATCAGAACCAGGCTTCAATATTCCCCTGCTCAACCTACAGAGGTGGAAAGAGCCACGGAAGGACAGGTAGTTAAGTCCACACAAGCATGGCTTAACTCTTTCCAGGGTGGCCAGAGGAAAAGAAGATTACGGTTGCTGTTTTGAGATCTTCCTAATTAGAACTCACAGCTAAGGAAGCGAGATCCAACTTTTCACTCCTTCTAGCAACTTCCAGCTATTGTGATTATAGCCACCTTCCCCTGAAAGCCTCATTCATGTTTTCCTTTACCCATAAATATGGTGTGCTAATATTTCTTTCACAGCAACACTGATGTCATGTACCGGGGTATGGTGAGGAGCATATTACCTGAAGTATGACAAGCGCAGCAAATGGTAGCATGATCATTAGTGTCGGGAGGCAGCGGAACACTCAATGAATGGTAGCAACCTATTATGCCTGTACTAGCCATGGTACAACATTGTGCCCACCCTCAAGGAATCCCCAGTCCAGCAGGCAAGGCTGGAAATGCATAAACACCTTTCCCCCACAGAAGATTATGCTAAACTAAATGAATGCGCCAAGTGTCTGGAAACAGAAGAGCCAGGGAACAGACTTAACTTTCTCCCTGTCCCTAGTCATGGTCTATTTCTTTCTGGATGTGGAACTGAGTAAACGTTTTCTCCTGGAGTTGGTATGCTGGATGGGAGGATTTATTTTAGGTGCAGTACACAGTTTGGGAGGAAGTATAATGCACACTGAGCTTTATTTGTTCATTCTACACTTATGAATATGATAATTTCTACTCCCCATAATAAGAGAGCTAAAGAAACAATATCTTCTCTTTTGGAAATTTAAATTGGTTCAAAGGGGTCAACAAAACAAACCACCACCAACAAAACAGTGGGTGAGATGTGACTTCCACTGCTCAACACAGGCGCCTGGAAATGGACTGCACATTGAGGAGCAGGGTTTCACGCTGCCACTGCCGCTGCCCATAAACAGAGCATGGAATAAACACTATTGAGTGTCGGTGGCAGAAAGCTGCCGATGGGAATGACATCAATAGACATGAGCAAGGCTCTAGCATAATGAATGTCGACCTGTCACCCTGTTGGTGCTCATTGTAGACCAGACAAAAGCAATTCAGTAACTTTTCCTGACTGGCACACACAATCTTAATTAATGGGTTAATGACTTTTTATTTGTTTGTTTTCGTTAATGATTTTTAGGAAGAGAGACAAAAAGGTAATGTAGAGTTGTGAATATGGGTTGGAATCTCCATTCTAAATTTGAGAATTTTTTTTTTGTCTTTTTGGTACTAGGTTCTTGGTGTCACCTCCTCCTTCTCTTCCTCCTCCTCCTCCTTCTCCTCCTCCTTCTCCTCCTCTTCTTCTTTCTTTCTTTCTTTCTTTCTTTCTTTCTTTCTTTCTTTCTTTCTTTCTTTTTACTTTTTCTGTTGCTCCTGATATGCTCTGTGCTTCACCCAAGAAGAGAAGTCAGGCCCAAGTCTTGTTCTCTAAAGGAGGGAGACTATGTCATCATTTATTTCTGTTTCCCACCATTAAGTGAGAAAATCATTCAGGCTTCTGAATTGGCCTTTCAAATTTAGCAAAAGACAACTAAACCCAAAAGTTAACTAACGTGAAGAAACAAAACACTCTGTGAAACAGACATTTCTCTTCAGCTGGGGTGACGGCTTACAACTAGGTTCACTTAGTAAGAGTCAACGGCTAGTCAGTTTTCCAGATCAGGTTGGTCTGAGACCAAGCATAGGGAGACATACGTGGGCTGTAACAGCTGAAGACCCATCCACAGTAGGCGTCATTATTCTACAGCCAGGGCATCTCTAACCATGTAAAGTGGACAACTCTAAGCATGAGCACCCGTGCAGTAATTTATTGCCCTCTGTTCCTGACGATGGATGTCAGGCGACCAATTCCCTAACGTTGATGGATGTCAGGTGACCAATTCCCTAACGTTTTCACTGTTACAGAAGCAACTTAGAATTGCAAGCTAGAATACCCCTCCATCCCTTAAATTTCTTTTGTCAAGGTGTTTTATAACAACAAGAAATAAAACTGAAGTAGATATTGGTACCAAGAAGTGGGACCATTTCTGTGATGAACTTGATCATGCCCACCGCCCCACAACATTTTTGAAAATGTTTTGAGTTGGTAGTATAACTTGACAATGCCATAAGATTCATCCACATGGTACTGAACTTGAAGGCAGGGAAGCAAGATTGAAGGGGTCAAGGAGAGTAGCGTAGGTCAAGTATTATGCAGAAGGCTTTGAGACCCTGAAAAGAGGCCCTGTGAGGTCATTGTCATAAGCTATGCAGATGAAGCCTCAGCAGAGGCAGGTGGATCTCTGTGAGTTCAAGGCCAGCCTGGTCTTCAGACTGAGTTCCTCCAGGACAGCCTCAGCTGTTATAGATAGAAACCCTGTCTTGAAAAAAAAAAGATGAAGTCTCAATTGCAATAGAGATACCAAGATACTGGAGATGCTAGGACCATGAGACATCTCCCAAAGAGATTGTAGACCAGGGTGAAGCCAGCCTAAATCAAAGAGAAAAACTGTGTGTACTCCATGGAGTAGAGTTAGAAATGTGGGTTACTTAAGCGCTTTGGAGCACAACCTATTTCATTCTGAGTCCAGGTACCAGACACGAAGCTCCAGGATCTGGTGTTTCCAGTGCTAGATTTTGATTTTGTTTTAGTGTTATTTTTTTTGGTGTGTGTGTGTGTGTGTGTGTGTGTGTGTGTGTGCCCTGATTCTTCTCTTTTGAGATACTAATATTTACTGTCTCATTATAGGTTGGAAGTATCTAAGTTATTTTTTTTTTATTTTATAGGATCTCATAATGAAAAGACTTTGGACGTTTAGTGTATTGTAATAAAAATATCACGTGTATGGGTGTGTTTCTGCATGTCGGAATGTGCAACACATGCATGAAGGAGCCTATGGAGGCAAGGAGAAGACATTGGACACCCTGGAATTGGAGTCACAGTGAGCCACTATGTAGATGCTGGGATGGGCCTGGATCCTCTGCAAGAGCAGGAAACACTATAAAGTCTTGAACTCTCTCTCCAGCCCCATATGTTGGGTTTTTGAAGAAGATGAGGACTTTAAAGTTATACTATGTTTTATATTTGAGGTAAGCCTGAGACTTTGAATCCTAACAGGTTAGAAGTGATTTTAGAAGTTTTGTTGACAAGGGGTAGAGTTTTCCTGGCTTAGCTTTCATTGTGGTCACAACCTAGAATCACTGGTAATGGCATCTCAATGAGGAGTTGTGTATTGGGGCATGCATATGGGAGATCATCTTGATTAAATTAATTGAGGTGGGAAGAGTTGCCCACTATAGGTGATGTCATTCTGTAGGAAGCAGATTATGAAACCTATAGAGATAGAGAAGGCAAACTGATCACAAGCATGAATGCATTTCTTGCTCTTTATGCCTGATTACGGATGTGATGTGATCTTATTTTTTATGCTTCTGCTATTGGACTCAATGCTGTTGATAAACTGTAGCCTAGAACTGTGAGATGAAATAAACCCTGTCCCCCTCAAATTTTCATTTGACAGGATATTTTATCACAGCAACCAGAAACTAAGATGAGTGGAAATCCTGTATTTTTCTGGTGACATTATCTTTGCAGTTTTATTCACACTCTCATCTCAAAAGTTGACTAGTCTTTGGACTCAAGAATCAGCACATCACACCTTCCAGCCCAGCTAAGCAAGATCAGAGAATAATTTTGCTTTCAGGTAAAGCCAAATTCACTTTCTCATTCTTCCCAGCACCCAATGAATTTGGCTACAAGTAAAATGTAGGTAGTCAATTCAAAGGAAAAAAAAAAAAAGAGAGGCCTAAGAAAATTTTACTCAACTTGTATCTCTTCCTTCCAGGAGGGAGTAGACCTTCCTTCTCAGAACCAAGATAGAATCAGTCTCAGGTTGCCAACAGTAATCTTACTCTGTGACAAGGACAGGTCTCCCATCATTGATGATCTTGTGCTAGGAGCAATGGCAGGCAGGCCTCTATCATTGGTGACTCTCTTTGTAAGGGAGGGATGCATTTAATATTTCTGTTGCTTATACACACTGCACAGTGACATAAAGGAAAAAGAAGATTTAATTCGTTATTTAATCTTGGTCCTAGGCTTTATAAATTAAATTATTTTATAAAATAGGCAGCACATATACAGTTTCCTAATTACTGAATACTGTATACATATTTTGCTCTTAACAAATCATTTCTCCTGTTCATCAACCTTGTGAACAGTCTTACATTATCATTGTTATTATTTTACTGATGAGGAAATAAAGGCATAGACATATTTAATAATTTGTGTAAGGTCATGTAGCCTGTAGAAGGCAAAGCCAGCACCAAAAGACCAACTGTCCAGCAGCAGCATGAGTGTTTTGCCACAGTATCAAAGTGTTTGGTTTCAGTGTTGAGCTTTCTCAGCAATGCCTGGAAACAAATCCTCAATAAAGACTTGAAAGGAACTATCAAAACTGTCAGGTGAAAACTGGGCACAGTAACTCCTATGCACCTTGGAGGATGCATGCCATTTCTGCACATGATATGTGTGTGACAGATGTCACATATATTTCTAAATATTGAAAATTTAGGACAAACTTAAGCAGATATGGACTTCTCTGAAGGCAAGATGTGCAACACTATATTGTAGGTTGGACATTTTGTCTTGTACCTTTTTCTCCACACCCTTTGCCTTGTTGGCTGTACTACTCTTTATTATGAGAATCACACAAATGCCAATGGAGGGCTTCATTGGGCTAACTTCTGATGAATGAACACTGTGTTCCAGGCACTGTGCTGGGTATATGTGGAAGAGTCTCTGAAAACAAGAAAAAAATTCAACATAATACTTAGTCACAGACCAAGGAGACGGAGAGTATATACAGCATGCTAAAATGTTTTCCAAGCAAAGACTTTCTTTGAAAACACTCTTCAAAGAACTGTATTAATGAGGACAGCAGTAATAACAGTGATAAAATGAGCAATGAAAAGAAAATAATGGCATATGGTGAACAGGAGAATGTTAGTGTATTGGGAATAGTTATTAATGAGACTAGCTAAAGGAACAGTTCTTTAAACAAGGTGTGGTACGTAGGATCATGCCCCCCCCAAACACATCCACTGCTAGTCTCTGGAACCTAGAAATCTGTGACCCTACATGACAGAAGCAGTTTGCTTATATGATTAGATTTTGAGACAGGGAAATTGCCCTGGACTATCTTCTGAGCCTAATGTAGTCACAAGGGTCTTTAGGAAGGAGGAGGAGCAGCCACAGTTCAGAAAAGGAGCCCTAATACTGAAATGAAGACTGAAGCTATAGAATGAAGAATGCAGGGACTTTTATGCTGTAAAAAGTAAAAGAGAGTCTTCTCTGGGAACTCTGGTATAAATGAAATTTGGTTTAAACCTTGAATTTAAGGCCCCCCTCCCCCTAGAACTGTGTAAAATTTATTTAGAGTTAGCTTAGGTCACTAATATTAAGCTGTTATGAAAACATGGAAGCCAAATAGTCGTAGATCAATGTATTTCTCTCTTACATGTGGATGAAATAGTAGGTGGTCCGGGGCCACTCTGAGGGCTTGCTTCGCTGGTTGCCAAGAATCCCGACTATTTGTATTTTTGGCAATCTTCCCCTCAAAAGGTGTTGCTTTTATCTGTGGTCCATAATGTCTCACAAGCACACATGTTTCAAGTAGATGGATGAAAGAAGATGAAAAAAAAGTTTGATCTCTTCTCTTTAGGAAATATTCCAGATATCACACACATCACGTCTCACATAGTTTTGAGCAGTATCTTATCACATGGCCATGCTATGGGGGAGATGAGCAACTGGAAAACCTCTTTTTTGTGTGTGGCATTCTGCCAAACTGAAAGCCAGGAGCTCTGTTGATCAAAGAAGGACTAAGGGAACTGGAGACAGCTGAGCAAGTATCTTACCAACTTGTTAGTCTTGAAAGAAAAGGCAGAGCATTTACACTTTCTGCTCAGGATACTAATGATGCCGAGGTGAGGGAGATGCAAGGAATGATAAAAGTCACACGATAACACTTGTCTGGTTGACAAAAGGTGAGGGCATTTATTCACTTTTACAGTGTCGGTGACTTAAATGTAGATATGAATATTAATAATGTCAGAATCACCATAGGATATCAATGACAGAATAGATAATTTCCAAGTAGCTAGAGAATATTTGGCTGTTTTCTTCAAATGAACGCTGTACTGGGAAAAAAGAAACAGGAGTTTTATGAACAGAAAACATAAAATACGTTGGTAGAAGCAAGTTCTAACAAGACTTAGGGAAGAGCTCAGCAGTCGAGGGATTCACTGACTGGTGTGTCTGGAGTCCTGGATCTCATCTAAACGCCACCGTAAAGAATTTCTAGCAAGCTAGTTATTACTGTAAATATGAATAAAGTAAACAACAATAAAATGGAGACAGTATGAACAGACAGTAAGCCAGTAAAACATTTTCAAAGTTGACAAGATTAGAAACCATCATTAGGAACAACAAAGACCAATGTTATTAATATTACCTACCTTCAAACTAATATGTAAACAACATACCAACTATGTAGGGCAATTGCAAATATTTTTTTCTAATACACCAAGGTATCTTCAAAATATATGAAACAGCAACCAACTGAACTACAATAGAATAAGTTAATGCCTAAAATCTAAGAGTCTTGAAAAATATTAGTTCAAATAGATACAAAACAGCAAAGATATAAAAGGTTTAAATGAAAGCAATTGAAAGGGTATGTGGGGGCTTTAAATGCATCTTGACTAATAAAAGTGAAAGATTTTTCAATAAAAGAATTCATAAGGCATCAACAGTATATCACTATCTTATACAATTTAGTGGAAAAATAAAAGCACCGAGAAAAAGCTAATTCTGTAAAGAATAATAGCATTATGTACAAGAGAAGAAACAGGTAGGTGTGAGACGGAAAGGTGAATATGATGGACTGCCACCAAATGACGCTGGCAGCATTGGTCAAGAAACAAAAGCAAAAGAGCAAGCATATGATCAAACAACAGAAATCAGGAGAAGGCGTAACTATGGGTAGTGATTACAGGTGCAATGTTTAAGGAGGAGCAATAGAGAATGATTTCAGATATGATGGGGACAGCAAACGCTATTAATAACAAACATAAGCTGATGAGCCTAGATGGAATATATCAATATTTGTAAGAAGTTCTATATTTGGAAGGAAACAGAAAAGAATTTAAGGTTTAAAAAGTATAAGAAAAGTACAAAATAAATTGAAATAGTTGTCAGGGCTCTTCCTGTTTTTACCATCACCCTTCCCAAGCCCATCTTGAAAGTCACTTTTAAAAATGATCCATTCTTATAGCCACTGTGCACTAATTGTGCAAGACAGTGGGATTCATATTGACATTTTCACACATGCATATGATATGTTTTGATCATGTTTGCCCAGTGATCCCTTTCTTTAACATGTTGTCTCAGGCAGTGAAAAAAACTGAAAAGTCAACATACCTAAACATTTTCTCATATTGATTTTTTTGACTATAAGAAATATTGTCCCTGAAGAAAATGACAGATTATCATTACATCCAGATGTACATATGAAAATCTTAATGAAGTCAGTGGTAGCAAACTACAATCATGTATGATTTCTTCCTGTTACACAGAAGGCTTCCATATCAGAAACCAATAATTTAACAATGTTAATTCACTAAGGAAATAAATCCTGTGCTTAACTTAATAGAGGTGGGAAGTTACTTGGGTAAAACTTAATTTACATTTATACAGATTTTCCAAAACTAGGCTTAGAAGAGAATCTAATTAACTAAAGGATATGGCAAAAAAAAAAAAAAACTTCCAAGCATCTTATTTTCCTAATTTAACTTTTAATTAATTCTTTGTGGAGGTCACATCATGCACCTTGACCCCACTCATCTCCCTGTCCCTTTGTATCCACCCTTTGCCCTTGCAACACCCCCTCAAAGATAAAACAAAATGAAAATTAAAAGATAAAAGAATAAAAGAAAGAAAGAAAAATCTCACCGTGGAAGCTGTAGTGTGGTACAGTGAGTCACACAGTATACACTTTATGTCTTTACTTGGGAGTGTTCATTGCAATGAGTTGGGCCTCTGATTTCTGCGACATTATCAACACTGGCCCTCGCTGGGAATCCTCTTGGATATCCTGTTGTTGCTATGTGTCATGGAGATCCTGCAAGTTTGGGTCTGCAGGACTGGCTCTTCGCATGCTCTAGCAGATCATACGCGGGGTGGATGTTGGGGTGGGCTAACTCACGGCCTGGTTCTGGGTTGGTCAGCCCTCCAGGTTTCCCTCGTTGTCACTACCTGGGGAGCTCTCCAGCACTTCCTCAACCAGCCCACCCAACGCAGCCTGCAGCATGGGGTGAGGCCAGCTCTCCAGCTTTTTTATCCTCAGGGCTGGCTCTCCCTCACCTACACCACCAGGACCAGCTCTACTGTGTTGCCCAGGTGAGGTACAGGGGTCAACTCTCCAGGGTACTGTAGCTCTCATAACCTCATGGCCAGCTCTCCCTCCTGCCTCGGGCACTGACGGGTGGAGGGGGGAGCATCTCTCCATTGCTCATACCTCCATATGGCAGATGTGGGATGGAGCCAGATCTCTCATGCTCAAATTCCTGGGGCCAGCTCACCCACGCCCCATCAATGGGGTCAGCACTACTGTGCTGCCAGCCAAGGTGCAGGGCCCACTCTCCTAAGTGAACACCACAACCATACGGGGGGGTCAGCTCTCTTGCCCACCGCAGGTGGCAAGGGACAAGGGCAGAAAACATCTTTCCCTTGCCCACACTAACACATGGCAGACAAGGGGTACAGAGCCAGCTCGCCCACTCATATGACCTCAGGGCAGGCTCACTGTGCCCCTGCCAGCAGGGTCAGCATTCTTGTGCTGCCCAGGTAAGGTGTAGGGACCACAAAGCATCTTTTTAAGTAAAGAAATTTTAGGTATATTTCATATAAGACAAGGAATCTTGTATCACTACTACTAATTAATCTAATAGAAAATGTAATTACTATAATTAAATAAGAAACACAATGTGGTATTAACATTGGGAGGGAGAAGTGAGATGATATAATCATTTATGGAAATGAGTATGATCTTCTCCGCTATGTCATATAAAATTAGTATAGCTCTTTTTTCTTTATAATTTCATATATTTATACAATGCATTGTTGTGATAGTCACCTCCCATTACTCTTATAATTTCCTCTCCTACTCCTGATGATGACATTTCCACCTTGTCCTTTTTCTATTTTGGTGAGTGTGTGTGTGTGTGTGTGTGTGTGTGTGTGTGTGTGTGTGTGTGTGTATGTGTGTGTGTTCAGTTCATTCACAGGTAACCACTGTTACTGTGAAGTCATGATTGCAATGTTCAGGTTATATCAAGGTGATAATATTTCATATCCCTATTTCCATCCTCCATCTTCTACAGCCTTTGTGCCACTCAGATGCAGGCTGATGTAGGAGAGACAGCCTTCATCTTACCCAGATGCTTACTTAGCGTGTAGTACTAACCTGCCAGTAAAGGTATGCCTACTGACACAATAGTAGCAGTGCTTGGGAGAGAGCAAATCACTTCCTAATTATGTTCTAGGCCTTCTCCAGAGTGGGGAATGCATGTCTTGGTACAGCAAACTTGGTCAGCAACATGGCTGAGGGAGTCTAGTGCTGATGTTGTGCTAAATGGACTACTACCTGCCTTCTGAGTATTTAACATTTTTATTGATTTTATTGAGCTATATGCTTTTCTCTGCTCCCCTCTTCCCTCTCCCCTCCCTTTCAAACCTCTCCCATGGTCCCCTTGCTCCCAATTGACTCAGGAGATCTTGTCTTTTTCTACTTCCCATGAAATTAGATCCACATATGTCTCTCTTAGTGTCCTCATTGCTGTCTAGGTTCTCTAGGATTGTGATTTGTAGACTGTTTTTTTTTTTTTGCTTGAGTATTTCAAATTATTTTTACTGCAATTGTTCAAAGGAGAGTATTTAATTTTTAACCCATAGACTAGGGATGCTCTCAGCTTTATTCAGCGAAACTCCTCTGATGGTGATAGTTAATGCAGACATTCATAACTGATCAGAGTGATGAGGATAAGGGACTGTTGTGTATTCAGCCCCAAATGAATCAATAAGCAGCAAGAGGAGAGCAACTGGCCAAGAGAATGAATAGGCAGTTCAGAGAAGGAGAACTCGAGTTTCTTAGATGCTAATAGAAAGATCCTCAACATCAAAATAATTAGGTAGATACAGCTTAAAATTGAATTAGACTTGACGTACACCCACAGGATTAATAAAACCAGAAAGTCAGAAGGTGCTGTGTTGGAACGGAGGTGGAGAAATGAGTCTGCTTGTGTACGGCTGTGGGAATGCAAACTGGTAAGCTAGTCAGCAAATCACTCCTCTAGCCCTGAACTAGGAGGAACTTGCCCAGGACTGTGCATGGCATAATGGAGGAGAGTCAGAGCATTTGCATTCAGGCAGCGAGGGACTGCCCTACGGAAACACGCAGAGGACAGCAGTGCATAGTGAAGCTACGGCTTGCTCTCGGTGCTTTCAGGGCTGGAGTCTTCACTGAATTTTAAGTGAGAGCAATGGTTGCCCATGCAGCCATAATCTCAGAATACTGTTAAGTCCCAGGTATATTCCTGTACCAGGCGAAACCTGATCATCAGTGACCTGTACTAAAATTGGGAATATGAGTGCATAAAATATAAAAGGTCACTGGGCAGTGGTGGTGCACACCTTTAATCCCAGCACTCAGGAGGCAGAGGTAGGCGGATCTCTGTGAGTTCGAGGCCAGCCTGGTCTACAGAGCTGGTTCCAGGACAGGCTCCAAAGATACACAAAGAAACCCTGTCTCAAAAAAAAAAGATAATAAAGATAAAGGGTCAATGGATTTCTAACACTTTAAAGGGCAGGTATTACCAAAGAGCAGACACAATGTTTAACCTAAAGGGCAAAATATAGAATAAATACATACATTTTTAAATTGTTGTCCTCTCCTGTATAGACTCATTATAGGGAGTGAGGGAATATATTTTAATTAAAGTCAATTAATTTCAATAAAATTTAAATAGCCTCTTCTCTTTCACCAGAAATTTAAGAAAGCAGAAAATCTTGTACCATTATCCCACACAAAAATCCCAGGGATTTTTTTTCAGGTCTTATGAGTGAAGGATCATGGTGTCTGCTGCTAAAAGTGCCTGTGGTCCTGGGACTTTCACTCCTGTTACTGTAGCTGCGGCTCCCAGAAGCTATATGCTACAGCATCCTTAGGAAGCTGTGCTAAGGTTATCACTTAGCTCTTTGACCAGTGGTTCTCAGCCTGTGGGTTGAGACCCCAATAGGGGTCACATATCAAATATCCTTCATACCAGATATTTACATTACTATTCGTAACAGTAACAAAATTACAGTTATGAAGTACTAAAGAAACAGCTTTATGTTTGGGAGTCCCCATAGCACGAGGAACTGTGTTAAAGTGTCGCAGCATTCAGAAGGTCGAGAACCACCGTCTTAGACTAAGAAGGCCACTTCAGGCCACTACTTTGCATTGTGGCGATGCTCTTGGCACCCTTCATTAGAGTCACATAACATTCTTTCCTACCTTTAAGAAAACAGCTACGTCTGCCAGCTAAAACTGGTACCACCTTGGCCCTGATGTTAACTTTGCTGATGTGTTCGGGAATAGGATGTTCCCATTTATCACAAGTCTGAGTCCTTGTTTGTTACACTGAGCCCTTAGTCATATGACCCCTTACTCTCTAAGCATCAAAGAAGAAGTGGATAAAGATACCCCAATCCATATATCCACTTTCCCCACAATTTGGGCCCAAGCTTTTTGAGATTGAGCTGGGTGAAGTACTTGCGAAGGCTTCAGTGTCTCCTCCTCTTCAGCTTTGCGGTAATTTTCTGTGTTATTTCTGACGTTTTCTGTATGATTTTGGGCAATTATTCCCTAAACTGGCTCATTTGCTAGGGTCTCTCATGTCTCTTTGGATATTCTGGGATTCCCTTGACTCATCAAAATTCTAGGGTGAAAGAGACTGAAGGTTGAACTGAGGATCTTTTACACGTCTGCATAAACCCCTAGCTCTAAATATGGCAAACGCAAACAGAGCTAGGGCATGCTTGAAGGTCACCACCATGGCCATTTAGGATAACACCAGTTTCCCCTATCTCAGCTCTCCTTCTGTTTCTCACTTGCTTCCTCCCCTCTTGGTTAAGAAGCGTCCATCTTAAACCCTCAAAGGGGATCACCTCTTAAGCTGGAGTCTTTCATCCTCTAGGCTCACCACCATGGTGAGGACAATACATAAGTAGTTGTGTGCATAACACAGATAAGAGGAAACATGCAACAATGTAGCTAAGAATTTGACCTATGAAGTAAAAGTTCCAGGGGAAAACCCTGAAGGTCCTTTCAAGTAGTGCAGTTTGGCAAATGGTTTAACTATTATCATCTTCATTCTGTTATTTTAAAAGTGAGACTAACAATACTACCAATTTCACAAGACTATTGTGAAGCTGACACTATATATGTTCTAGAGCAGTTAGTATGTAGGTGTAGCTTCTTCATTAGCTCATAAGAAATCAATCCTGAAATACACATCAGCCATGGTCAATGTTTGTGCTATGGTTTTCTTTGTTTTCTGATAATTTTTTTATTATTTTATAAATAGGAATCAAAATTTCCACTTCTTCCCCTCCTCCCTCTTCCCTCCTGCTCTCTCACTCACCCTCCCCCCCCCACTCCTCCAGTCCTGAGAGAGGGCAGGTTACCCTGCCCTGTGGGAAGTCCAAGGCCCTCCCCACTCCATCCAGGCCTAGGAAGGTATGCATCCAAATAGAAAATGATCCCAAAAAGCCAGTACATGCAGTAGAGAAAAATCGCAGTGCCATTATTGTTGGCTTCTCAGTCTGCCTCAATTGTGAGCCACATTCAGAGGGTCCAGTTTGATCCCATGCTCATTCAGTCCCAGTCCAGCTGGATTTGGTGAGCTCCCATTAGATCAGGCACACTGTCTCATTGGGAGGACCAACCCCTTGTGGTCCTGACTTCCTTGGTCATATTCTCCCTCCTTCTGCTCTTCAAATGGACCTTGGGAGCTCAGTCCAGTGCTCCCATGTGGGTTTCTGTCTCTATCTCCATCCATCGCCGGACAAAGTTTCTATGGTGATATTCAAGAGAGTCATCAGTCTTACTACAGGACAAGGCCAGTTCAGGCACCCTCTCCTCCACTGCCCAGGGTCCCAGCTGGGAACATCCCTGTGGACACCTGGGAACCCCTCTAGAATCAAGCCTCTTGCCAACCTCACAATGCCTCCCTTAATTAAGATATCTTCTTCTCTGCTCCCACATCCGTCCTTCCTCCATCTCAACCATCCCACTTCCCCAAGCTCTCCCCAACCCTCCCCTTCTCCCTTCTCTCTCCCCCCTCCCCTTACACCTTTCAGAATATCTAAAATCAAAAACACCAATGATAACCTATGCTGGAGAGGATGTGGAGTAAGGGGAACACTCATCCATTGCTGGTGGGAATGCAAACTTGTGCAACCACTTTGGAAATCAATGTGGTGGTTTCTCAGAAAATTGGGAATCAACCTACCTCAGGATCCAGCAATACCACTCTTGGGAATATACCCAAGAGATGCCCAATCATACTACAAAAGCATTTGTTCAACTATGTTCATAGCAGCATTATTTCCAGTACCTGGATACAACCTAGATGCCCCTCAATGGAAGAATGGATAAAAAAAGTGTGGCACATCTACACATTAGAGTACTATTCAGCAGTAAAAAACAGTGACATCTTGAATTTTGCATGCAAATGGATGGAAATAGAAAACACTATGCTGAGTGAGATAACCCAGACCCCAAAATATGAATATGGTATGTACTCATTCATTAGTGGATTCTAGCCATAAATAAAGGACATTGAGCCTATAGTTCGTGATCCTAGAGAACCTAAGGAATAAGGTGAACCCAAAGAAAAACATATATAGATCCTCCTGGAAATTTGAAGCAGACAAGATCGCCAGGCAAAAGTTGGGAGCATGGGGGTGGAAGTGGGGTGGGGGAAGGGAAGAGGGGGAGAGAGATGTGCTATGTTTTTTTACCTTCTGTTGGGAGATAGAGCACGTTTCCCGATTTAGCAACTTTCTTCATGTTTTAGCAACATTACTTAGCATGCTGATGTTGGTTTATCAGCTAACAGATGCTTATTATGTATGTTACTTAATATGTATGACTTATAAGAGTGCACTGAAAACAAAGGTTAAGTTTAATTTATTATCAAAAATTGACTACTTGATCTGTACCTGTGCTTCATTGCATATTGATCAACAGTCAAATACTCAACTTATGTATTAAGATTGTTCCTAATTATTTTCTACATCTAAATTTTCCAAGAATGCATATATGAGTATTATATTTACATAATTTCCACCAATTTTTCTCTCCCTTCAACTCCTCCTATGTCTTCCTTACTCCCTCTTAAATTCATGACTTCTTTTTCTTTCTTCTTCCTTATGATTCACATGCACACACACACCCCTGCCAAATCCATTTAATGTTTTCTGTATGTGTATGTGTTTAGGACTGACCACTTGGGATTGGACAGCCTGTCAGAGAGATTGTCCCTGGAGAAAACTGCCTTTCCCTGTCTCAGTAACCATTAATTGCCTGTACCCTCCATATAGGAATGCAGCCTTGTGAGGTTTTTCAATTCTCGCTGTCAGGTCAGTGGTATTTACATCATTCTGTTATTGTTTAGGTCACCATACTTTTGAGATTTTATTGATGTAAACTTTTCTGTCATATGTAGAACACATGACCTTGTAACAGATAGCTGAGTCCTCTGGCCCTTACAATCTTTCTGTCTCCTTTCTGTGATGTTCCTTGAGCCTTACTCGTAGGGATTGTGATGTGGGATTCCCCTTTCTATGCTGTGAATATGATTGGTTAATAAATACAGAAGACTGGCTTGGTGTGGTAGGGTAGAACAGAACTAGGTGAGAAAAACTGAACTGAATGCTGGGAAAAAGAAAGGCAGAGTGAGAGAGAAGCCATGTAGTCCCGATGGACCCAGATGGAACTTTAGCCGGTAAGCCACAGCCATGTGGCGATACACAGATTAATAGAAATGGGTTAAATTAATATGAAAGAGTAAGCCAATAAGAAGCTAGAGCTAATGGGCCAAACAGTGATTTAATTAAGACAGTTTCTGTGTTGTTATTTCTGTTCTGGGCAGCTGGGATGAAAAGCAGCCTCCTTCAACAGGATTATATTGCAGATATATCATTTTGGGTTGGGTACCCAACAGTTCTCTACATTATGACATATATGTTATGGTTGTGTAGCTTGGTGTTCCTTTCAGATTCCTAACAGTGTGAGCAGGGATGGGAGTTGGGGTGGTTACTAACTTGTGTATACTTATGGGGCCCTTTTCCTCCTACTGGGTTGCCTTGTCCAGTCTTGATGTGACAGTATGTGCCTGGCTGCTTTTTGGTTGATGTCTCTGGGAGGCCTGTTCTTTTCTGAAGGGAGGGTAGATCTGGGGGAGAGGGAGTGAGAGCAAAAGACTGGAAGGAGGAGAAGGAGGGAAAATTATGATTGGACTGTAATATATGAGAGAAGAATTAAAAAAGAAAGAGACTATGTGGGTGACGAGAGGCAGAATGAGCTGTAGAAAGTTAGTCACAGGTACTATGTGTAGTAAGAGGCACGGGCCATGTTCCCGGTGTCCAGCTAGCTTAACCCCTGAAATAATTACACAGAAACTGTATTCATTTAAAACACTGCCTGGCCCATTAGTTCTAACCTCTTCATGGCTAACTCTTACATATTTGTTTAACCCATTTCTAATAATCTGTATGTCACCACGAGGTCATGACTTAATGGGAAAGATTCTTAACCAGCGTCTGTCTCGGGCAGGAGAACCATGGCAGCCACCTGTCTGTCCTTCTTCCCAGAATTCTGTTCTGTTTACTCCGCCCACCTAAGGGCTGCCCTATCAAAAGATCAAGGCAGTCTCTTTATTTAACCAATGAAAGCAACATAAATACAGAATGACCTCCTACACCATTTCCCCTTTTTCTGTTTAAACAAAAAAGAAAGGCTTTCATTTTAACATAGTAAAATTACATATAACAAGACAGTTATCAAGCAAGAATTACAGTCACAATATTTATATCTATTTTATCTTTTATCATAACAAAGGAAAACTATCACTATAACTATCTGTTCTTCAACTCCATCAAAGAATCCAGAAGGATATAATATTCCATAAGTAAACAAGAAGTAAGCAACTTCCAAAACTCTAGAAATGACAGAGACATCTCACTGCCTGTACATTCACCCAAAGTTCTTCTGTAACTTTGGGGCATCCATCTACAGCCTACAGGCCTATAGTATCCAGATACTTCATAGTATCCATGAAGCAGGAAATTTTAAAGACAGTTCAGTCACTTTTTTCTGTATCCTGCAGAATGCCTCCCAGACTCTTTCATGAATCAGGAACCCCAAAGGATCATCTCACCTTTAGACAAGTTTAGTAGTCCTCTCTATGTGGTTTCTTTGTGTCCAGTTTATGCAACAGTCCAGGCAAGAGCAGTTTCTTGCCCAAATGGCTAAGGAGCCTCTTCAATGCCCATCTTCCTCTTGAAGTAGCTTGGTGCTGCCAGGAGCAGACGTGTCTCATTGTCATGAAAAGCCCTAAGTTATTAAAACGTTTAAAATGCCATGTTCTGTAGTCTTTGAGAGATATGAAGAATGTCTATCTAACTGAAATATACCTCTATATATCTAGAAAATCTAACTAACATGATTACAAACTTGATTTTATTGATAATTATCCATTAACAACCTATATTTCCTAATTATACATTACATTTTTAAATGAACTACATAATCACAATACCTTAATCAAGAGCAGAAATATACATATAACAAGATTGATCTTAAATTTATATCAACAAACCAAGATTCATACCAATTCAAATTAATTATCTATATCATCTCCCCCTTTAAATATAAAAGAACATTTATAAACAATATTTGGGAATATGGGTGCAGTTTTTTCTCTCTAAACTGCTTCGTGCTGAATGGGGGCACTGTTAATCAGGTCTTTCACGGTGTATCCTGTGTGCCAGTTTCATCTCAGTTGGCAGTTGAGTGAAGTAATTTTCTGAAGGTGTTCACATGGTGACATTTCAGGAGGGCGTGGTCTATCATACCATATTGGTCTAGAAGGAATCCACAGGGTCTCGTCCTCTGTGAAAACAAAAGAAGAACCTCTTTTCCAAAGTATCATATCCTTAGCCCAAATTCTGAAGTCATAATACCTTTAAAACATACATGCTGGTTTGGCTTAGCAGCATACACCATTAAATGTTTCTCTGCAGTTAGCTCCTTCACAGTCAAAAAGTTTAAAGAAAACACAATAAAATACATAATCCAGACATTCTGTGAATTTTCCATTTTTGCATGGCTTTTTTAATCTATTACTATCTGTACTCTGTCTCTCTAAAGATTTTATCCTTTTTTAAAAGCATTAACTTTATTTCATGACTCTATATTCTTTTTCTTTTCTCTCCCAAGCCTACGTACACCCATCCAACATTGTGACCCATTTAGAGGTCTTTTACATTTGAATCTGTCCTATTGCATTGTCTTTAATTGTCTACTGACTTGAAGAGCTTTTAAAATATTAAGCAGCATGGTTGCAGCTGCTCTGGATGTTAGCTCTGCCTCTCTCCAATTTCAAAATGGTGGATGTACCATTTTTGTTAGCTCTGTGGCCACTAGGCAGGAGCTGTGCTCAGCAGTACAACCCATAGAATAAGCGTGCAACACATAAAGGCTTATGAGTTACAGCCAAATCTGCCACGCAGAGCAGTGTGCAGCCTGGAAACATCTCTCTGTATGGCAGCAGAAATCAGCTATGCTCTCCCGCCTGCCTAAGCCTGATCCCACTGTCTGCCCAGGCAGGGAGCGCAGAGCCATTGGACTCAGAGTATTTTCTTCCCGATCCTGAGTGAGCACACAAACATCTGATCCCACAAAAGCCATTGAAATGCTTCATAGCCAGAGTTCGCGCCAGCGGCACAGCCCAGGAAGCCGCATTTTAAAACCGTCGTGGCTTTTTTTTTTTTTTTTTTTTGGTTACAGCTGCTGAGTCAGGAAATTCTCTCTGAAAGGAGCTGTGGCACGCTGCCAGCTGTGCTAAACTCTATATTTGTGTCTAGAATTCCTTTTTAAGCCCTCTCAGGTTTTACATGGAGTTAGTCAGCCACATTGGGCAGCCAATCTGTTGTAAGAGGAGCAATCTGTAGTGAGAGGAGCAGCAGCCCCGGCCCACCGCACAGCTCCCGGCCGCACAGCTAGCTTAACTCCTGAAATAATTACACAGAAACTGTATTCATTGAAATACTGCCTGGCCCATTATCTCCAGCCCCTTATTGGCTACCTCTCACATATTAGTTTAACTCATCTCCATTAATGTGTATTGCCACTTGATTGTGGCTTACCAGCATGAGTCTCACCAGTGTCTGTCTTGGGCAGGAGAGCCATAGTGTCTGCCTGTCTGTCCTTCTTCCCAGAATTCTGTTCTGTCTACTCTGCCCACCTAAGGGCTGCCCTATCAAAAGGCAAAGGCAGTCTCTTTATTCAACCAATGAAAGCAACAGAAATATAGAAAGACCTCCTACACCACTATGAAAGCATCATTGGAAAATATGGGGGAATTTCAACTGGGGAGGGGGTGGAAGATGGGTAGTAGAGGAAGAGAGGAAGGAAATATAACACTAAGGATGTTTGAAAAAGCCATAGTGTAGAAAAAATTCTCTTTATTTTATAATATGGAGTTTATATTTATGTAATAAAATATTTTGATGAAGTTCCACCACCAGGAGCCATAGACTGCCTTACTAAATTCTCACTGCCAGGCATGGGAATTCTTCTTTAGAGTTCCTGACCAGAGAAGCTCAAGCAATTCCCAAAGAATATAGGCCATGGCGGTGGCACTTGAATGCCTCCTCTAACCCCAATGGAAGACTGTTTCTAAACTCATCACACATTTTGGACACAGGACTTGGAGGAATCAAGCTGGAACTGACTTGGAAGTCTTCTACCCAAGGACGAACTTGATTAGTATCTGAAAATGTCATGGGGAGTAGGGAGGCCACCAATAGACACCATCAGCTGTCATGGCTGAGAACAACAGCCATACCAGACCTGCAAGATGCACCTACCAGTACAATTGTAGTCTTTATAGCTTGCGGTAACCAGCAAATGTTTAATGGTACTTAAGACTGCTTTATAGGAAGGATTTCATGTTTGTTAGTGTGAACCTAGTCAAATGCCCATGGTCATGGCCCTAAGAGAACATACCAATGCCACTCCCTAAACCAATGTGTTTCCTAACTGCATTCTAAGGGGCAGCACCTTTTGACCTGGCCCTCTGCTGGGAGTAGAATGAAAGAGGAAAAGGATGGAGAAAGCCCAGTGGATTCTGCAGTCATCCTGCAGGGTGGGCTCAAGCTAAGACCCTGGCTGCAGGCCCATGTTCTTCTTCAGAATGCCTGGTGTCAAATACCAGAATGGACTCAGCCCTCGAACTTCAGCTAGGATTTTGATGCAGTAATCAACTTTCATTCCCTCTTGGCATCTTGTGTAGTTGAGACCAACACCACTTTGGAACCAATGGGGAGTACCACAAGCTAGCTAAGCACAAACCTGCAAGCTAGTCAATAAGCAATGTTCCTCCATGGTTTTTCTTGAGTCCCTGCTCTAATATCTCTCAATGACAGACTGTAACCTGTAAGCTGAAATAAACTCTCCTTCACTTGCTTTTGGAAAGTGTTTTATGACAACAGAAAGGAAATGAATATAAGATCTGTTTGATAAGCAAGAAGTTTTAAGTCAGAGGCAGATAAAAGTGTTGCTATTATTTGCCATCTCTAGGAGCTTTGTAATTCGTAGAAGTCTGTTGCATTCTCCACACCTCATGCCAGCTCAACTCTATGTCTGTGATAGCTTTTCAGTGGGAGTCTGTGATGAAGAGCAGTGAAAGTGCTGTGTTATGTCTGCTGATGAATATAGTCTGGAAGCAGCAGTATAAACCTGGGCTAGCCAGCGTCAGTCCTGGCCCTCACAACCAAGCATTTTCTGATGCTTCTTTATATTGTGTACTTGGGGTCTGGTGAAAAATGAACTCAATCATGCTTGAGGAAAAGTGTGCTATAGGATAGGAAACTATTCTTTAGGTGCTTTGGTAAAGTTCTATATTACAACATGGAATCTATTAATCCTAAGAGGAACTTCATTTTATAGATGGGAAGAGTGAGAGTCATACTGTTACACGCGTGAGGCTGCATGGTGGTATACCAGCTGGTGCAACACCAAAACTGTGGCTTCAACCTACAGCCTTGCTGAGGGAGGCAGCTGTATCAAGCCAGAGGATGCTCGCCTCCAGTCACCAGTTGTAACTTAGAGATACTGACCACAGTAGTCACGTGCTCTTCAGTCTCCAAACACTTTATCAAGCAATGGTGACTATTGTGGTACATACTAATTGATGGACTTTCTGCTTTTTTTCCTGAATTGTTAGGTCCACAATGAAATGAGTGCTGTCCAGAAAATGAAGAAGGGAAACAGATTATATAAAGGTTAGACCTATGTCTTAGCCAGGGTTATCTAGAGGCACTGAACACACACACACACACACACAATTATATATATATATATATATAATTGTGTGTGTGTGTGTGTGTGTGTGTGTGTGTATCTCTTAGATTGGCTTGCATTGTATTGTCTGGGTTGTCCATCAATGACTAGAAGCCAGCTGCTACTCAGTTCACAAGACTGAATGCACAGCAGATTACCTGGTGCTGAAGGCCCTGTAGGATTTGTGACGAGTTGCTGGTTGTCAGAGTGTGTCGGAAGGCTGAAGAATCTGGGTTCTGTTGGCAGTGGAGGATAGCAGTAGCAACAATAGGATGGATACACTCATTGTAAGAAGCAAAGGTGAGCAAACAAGCAACATTGATCTTTTTCCTTTGGACCTCTTTATGGCCACCATTGGAATGAGTTGCCCATTCAGAGGATAGTCTCAATTAATTCTGCCTGGGGATGTTCTTATAGCTCCACACAGAGATGTGTTCTCTTGGTTGATTATGGATCCAATCAAGTTGACAATGAAGACAATCACAATCCATACTAGATAGGTTTCCTTAGAGGAATGCGTATTTAATATAAAGGGGATTCACTAGCTTGGTTTAGACAGTAGGGACTGCATAATTCAGTGCACACTGTATATCTGCACACTGAAAAAGCTGAGAATCAGCAGCTGCTCAGTCTGTGAAGGTGATGCTTTAGGAACTTGAATCTGGTACTGAAGACCTGGAAGTTTCCCATAGAGTCCCTGGTCTTCAGTCCACATGGGAAGGCTGACGTCCGTAGAGCCTGGTGTAAGCAGAGAGTGGCAGCATCATTGCTACCACTACCACCACCACCACCACCACCACCACCACCACCACCACCACCACCACCATCAGCAGCAGGAAAGACACATTCATCAGTAAGTTAAGGCAGGTGTGGTGGTTCGAATACGACTGGCTCCCATAGGCTCATATATTTGAATGATTGTTCAAATGGGAATGGGGATACCTGAGAGAGATTAGGAGGTGTGGCTTTGTTGGAGTAGGGGTGGCCTTGTTGTAGTAGATGTGGCCTTTTAGGAGTAGGGAAGTAGGTGCGGCCTTGTTGGAGAAAGTGTGTCACTGAGTGATGTGAGCTATCCTGCTGTATATGTGTTGTTTTTATTGGTTGATGAATAAAGGTGTTTCAGCTAATGGCTTAGCAGAGTAAAGTCAGGCAGGAAATCTGAACAGAGATATATAAAGAGAGTAGGCGGGGTCAAACAGATACCAGCCAGCCATTGAGGAAACAAGACATGTAGAAAATGAAGTAACACCATGGTCATGTGGCAATTCATAGACTAATAGAAATGGGCTAATTTAAGATGTAAGAGCTAGCTAGGAATACACCTGAACTATTGGCCAAACAGTGTTGCAATTAATATAGTTTCTGTGTGATTATCCAGGTCTGGGTAGCCTAGAAACAAAAATGCAGTCTCGGTCTACAACTGAGGGCAGACTTTGGGGTTTCAAAAGCTCAAACCAAGCCCAGTGTCTCTCTCATCCTGCTGCCTGTGGATCTGGATGTATAACTTCTCATCCTGCTGCCTGTGAATCTGGATGTATAACTTTTAACTTCTCCAGCACCATAACTGCCTGTGTGTCACCATGGTACCTTCCATGACAGCAATGGACTAAACCTCTGAAATGGTAAGCAAGCCCAAATAAATGGTTTCCTTTATAAGAATTGCCATGGACATGGTGTCTCTTCTCAGCAATAGAACACTGACTAAGGCAGTAAGCAATATAAGACTATCTTTTACTTAGTTTGACTTCTTTATATCTGGTCACCAGTTTGAAAGTTGGAAGGCTGGAAGATGCAGAAGATTCTGAGAAAGGCTTTTCTGTTTAGTTAATCCTCCCAGAACATTCTCTCAGAAACCTAGCCAGAAGTGTGTCTTTCAGTAAGTTCTTAATCCCAACAATTTGATAATCAAAATTAAAAATCATCACACATCTGCCCCTTGTCAACTTGACACCCAATCCTACATACATCCTTATGTCACACTTAAACATCAATGTCTAACTCACATTGTATAAATAGCCCACATACAACTAAAAATACACTAATTGTTCCTCCAGAATATGTGGCAAAGTTCCTAGAGGAAAACTTATTCTTTTGATATCTCATACATGTAAATATAATAATACAGGTTTATCAACACTGAAATACTGATATTGTATCTATTGTGGTTACATTACATGGCAAAAAATGGAAGGGGAAAGAAAACATGAATATTTGCTCAATGTGGATAAGTATACAGACATATTACTAACAAAATAGAGCAGGAATGTTCATGATAATTATAATGTTCATTTCTGCAAATGTCACATGACTGTAGCTAGTGTTTATAACTGCCTTCTTACACTACCCATTCAGTATATGTGAAGGAAGAAGGTAGTTCTATATCCACTTGATCTCAAAGAAGTGAAAGACATCTAGGCTCTTTACCTAGAGGGCTGACCTACACCTTCAGTCCTGAAGGGTATGGGACATTTATCACTCTGCCTGAATTAGGCTGTAGTTTTCCATTGACCTTAGTCACAGTATATGCTAATTCCAAGAAATAGTCTAAAGGATTTTCTTATTCCAGACATATGTTTCTTTTTACCTCACTGTGGAGTAGTACTCCGATTTCCATGGAAATCTTGATCAAGAACCCCTGTTAACATTATAATTCCTTTTTTAGCTGGTTGATTTAAGGGCATTAGGAGCCCAATGTAGTCAAGAAGAAGTCTTAGGTTATAGCTTAACAGAAGATTTGCTGTGCTTTCTGGCAACAACACTCTCCTCTCTGGAACCGAGACTGCATATAGCACATTAGGCAGAGCATAATTGTTTTGCAATGGAAGCAAACATTTTGCTAGTGAATTACTAGGACTGACAGTGAGTAGTACCATTTGTTCCTCTATTTCTTAATCCCTAGATCTGTGACTCGTGGCTATTGGTATTAAATGCTGAGGGTATTGATATTTAGAGCATATAATGCTTTCTGGAGAATCCTTTCCAAGTATTTCAGGCCACTGCCACATAGTTGGTGCTGTACTTGTGTCTTTAAAAGTCAGATGCTTCAGGATGTTGAGGAATATGGTAAGACAAAAGCGTCTCATGAGCATGAACCCATTGGCACATGTCATTGGCTTTCAGATGATTTCCTTGTTCATAAGAGATGCTTTATTGAACACATGATAGTACACAAGGCATTCTGTAAGTCCATGAACGGTAGTTTGACAGAAATACAATAGGGAGGAAAGGTAAATTGAAAACCCGGGATAAGAATTTATACTAGTAAAGATAAAGCCTCACTATTTCCAAAACAGAATGGTCCAATATGGTCAATTTGTCACTAGGTCACTAGCTAGACACCCCAGAGAATGATGCTATATCAGGGACTAGCGGCAAATAGTCAGATCAGTATTGCTGAGTGGAAGTCTATGTTGTTGAATCCACATATAACTTCACTCAGTCTGGAAGTTTCTGCTTCTACATGTTAAATAAGAACTCAGTAAGCCTCTTGTCTATTTCACTTCTGAGGGTACTATGATTGATTAACCAGTGCCATTATTTAGCTTATATTGTCCACTACAGAAAGTGTGTTCGTCTTGCCTTTGGTGATTCAATGCTGTCACCAGTAACCAGTCAGACACATTGCATTTATGTTACCACGTTGAGAAGTTGCGGCTTCCACTATAAGATCTGATATACAATGAAGAGCAATGACCGTTTAGTTTTGCTGGTGTTCCTCTCATGAGCTCATTTCCTAGGGATTTATTGACGGGCACATCTTCTGGAGGTTTTATATTATAAATCTATTCCAACATGCCAGTTTCCCCTGAGCCTTTAAATGTCTTTATCAACATTAAGCCAAGGGATATCAGGCACTCCCCACTCATTTATAGAAGGCCATTTTTTTTTAATTAAAACACTGCTTGGCCCATTAGCTCTAGCTTCTTATTGGCTAATTCTTACATGTGAATTTAGCTCATCTCCATTAATCTGTGTATTGCCATGTGGCTGTGGCTTACTGGCTAAAGTTCTGGCATCTGTCTCCAGTGGGACTACATGGCTTCTCTCTGACTCTACCTTCTTCCTTCCAGCATTCAGTTTAGTTTTCCCCACCTACCTAAGTTCTGCCCTATCAACATGCTAAGGCAATTTCTTTATTCACCAATGGTATTTACAGCATACAGAGGGGAATCCCACATCATTTTACTGTCTGAACTATCTCACTGTCCCCCAGATATTTTCCATGGTAGAAACATCTGCACAATGAGGAGGCCATTTTTTTTTGCGAAGGCCATTTTTTCATCCATACTTCAGTTAATCAGTCAAATAAATAGTTAAGATCCTCTGAAACTGTGTGTAGTGAAACTAAACCCAGAATCTCTTGTTGATGGATTCATATTGTTATAGCTTTATGCTCCCATCTAATATTATTCCCTACCCTTAAACTTGCATCCCCACAAGTATTCTCCAGACATCTGCTTCTGTGAATTAGAAAACTGGCTAAGTTCTTGAGAGGTATAGCACACCTTGTCATTGGTAACTTCTAGGATCTACGGAGGCTGAAGTCTGGCGGTAGGTCTTAGATAGGCGGCGGGGGCAGCTGCTGAGGGACACCACCATTGTCTTGCATGACATATTTTTCAAAGAATATCATTGTCAATTCCCCCTGACAAGAGAGGACAGGGCAATACCGCACGGCGCAGGGGCCATGGTGGAGACGGCCATTAAGGGTGGGGAGAAGTCCTTACTAAGGTAAAATAAAACTATGAGAATCAGAGAGCTCAGTGTTCTCTGTCTCATTAGGGTTCCCTCACACATTTCTACCAAAAGTTACAAATCCCGTTCTTAAGTAACCAGTACCCTCACTTTGTTTGGAAAAAGTTTGTGAGGCTGAAAGTTCAACTTGGGTTGTAAAGTCAGCCAGACTTTTGCTACGGGCTTGGATTTGTTTTTCTGGCAACTTGAGTCTTACAGCTTCCAGAGAGAGTTTCTTCTAGGTTGCCCTTAGAAAACTTAGACTATATGAATCTGGAGCTGAGAAATTTGATCTTTGAGCTCCTTTTTCTTTATTACTTTACCCAGAGAAACTAAGGGGAATCAACAGTATTATAGCCCTTAGCTTTCCAGAAATGTTCAAAAGAGTTACTAAGTTCTTCACCTCTCATAGGCTGGGGTGAATAAAGAATATCAAATGCGCTCAATTTGAATAACCCTTTACAGCAGTGGTTATCAACCTTCATATGCTGGGACCCTTTAATAAAGTTCCTCATGTTGCGGTGACCCCAACCAGAAAATTATTTTTGTTGCTGCTTCATGGCTGTCATTTTGCCACTGTTATGCATCCTAATGCAAATATCAGTGTTTCTGATGGTCTTAGGTGACCCCTGTGAAAGGGTCATTTAATTCTCCCCTGAGGATCGTGACCCACAGATTGAGACCCACCATTTTAAAGGGCTCACATCATGAAATATGTGCTCTCTATACCATCAGGACACTCTAGCAATTTCAAGTGCAGTGAGATGGGAAAGCCAGATCCAGAAAACACCAAACCCAATAGAGAAATTCATCCTTACAATTCAGTTTCTCTAGAACCACCCCTGGTATTAGACACAGTTATCCAGAAGAAGAGGACTGATAGAATGGATACATATTCTAAAAGGGAGTTCACTAGATTGACTTCCATGATAGAGGCATGCAGGAAGGGGCCAGAATCCAGCAGCTGCCCTATTCCTTGGAGCTGGATACTTCAAGTAGTTCCATTCTGGAGCTGGAGAAAGACCTAGAAGATCCTCGGAGAGTTTATATCGGAAGGCCAAGGAAGCCGGAATCTTAGTCTGGGGAGATGATTTAGCTCCTCTTGCAAAGGAGTCAGTTTGGTTCCGAGCACTCACACTTGGTGGGTCTAAGCAGCTGTAGCTACAGTTCCAGGAGATCTCGCTACCTCTGTCAGCCTCTGTAGGCACTTACAGTCAAATACACACACCCAGTCACCACCACACGCAAATGCACATAACTGAAAACAAAAATTCAAAAGAAGAAACTGTAATACGACGTCAATGGAGAAGAATAGAAGCGGTGGTGGCAGCAACAGAGCAGCAAGAAGCCGCTTCCTCACTCAGATTATCCTTTCTGGAAATTCCCGTACCCAGAGGTGTCTCTTAGCTGTTTGTAGCCTTCATTAAATTGACAATCAAGATTAACTATCACAGAATTCAAAACAAACATCAGGTGATCCTCATGCACAAAATACTGACCTGAACACCAAATGCAATGGTGTCTGAGTACCTTTGGGAAGCAATGCAGAGGGAGTACAGAAGAGGACAAAGATGCTACAAAGGTCCTAATACTGAGAATAAGGGTTGGGGACACCAGCTAGAATAAATGTTTCCAACACTTTGATTGACATATTTTGTGATCTTATGTTAAAAAAAAAGTTTCTTTATTTCTATTTGCAAAGTTGAGCCAGATCTGGTAGCCTAGGCTTGCCATCCAAATACTTGAGGAGCTGATGTAGGAAGATCATGAGTTTGACACCAGCTTAGACTACACAGTGAGTTCCAGGGCAATTCGTGTTATACAAGTTAAACTACCTCGGACAATGTTAGTGCAGTTGGAATGCATATTATGCAGTCTCTTTATAGATTTGGTTTCCCATGACTGAGTGTTCCCTTTCCAATTGTCACCCTCGGGTAGAATAATTTTCTGATTTACTAGGAAGCAGACCATGACCAAGCTCAATCCTCTGGTTAATTCTGTTGAATGTTTTGGGTGACAACTGGCCTTAGGGTCTGGCTTATGAAGAACACACTCTTCGCCACCTCAGCTTGCACTGATGTGCCGGAATTCTTTGACTCCCAGCCTTTTGAACTGATTAAGGGCATGGTGACACTGACATTTTTGCCTCGGGCTAGTGGTTGAGTTGCCCTTTGAAACTAACAGTTGGGTTATGATCCAAAGATGGCAACCAACCGGACCCAAAAGTTTCCACAAGGATGTCATTAGGAGACGTGACTTTCATTCCTGGGTCTGTTGAAATGATGAGGCTTTTAAATCCCGAGTGCTGTTTACAGTGGTTGAGTTCTTCCTGGGACGGCGATGCAGACCTTAACACTTTCCACATTGTAGTTTTCTACCTAGTAATCCAATATGAATATTTTATTGGCATCTGTGTTTGCCAAACACATGGAAGCATAGTAGGGAGACAGAGAGGGAGGAAGAGGGAAGGAAGGACACACATAGAGACCAGGAGTGCACATTCTTAAACCCGACAGAGACATCAGCCTGTGATATACGAAAGAGATAAGTGTCCTAGGGACTTGAGAGATCTCCAGGTCAGATGGGTCCCCAGGAACAAAGAGGAATTTTGTCAGTGTCCGCAAAGACAGCTGTCTTTAATGTTACTCTTGAACTGGCGTGGGGGATGTGAAGGTTCAGACACACGTTAGCAAATGCAGGGAGACAACATTTTGGCTTAGAAAAGAAGAATGGTCTACAAAGTGGGGGGGATATTTGCAAAAAAAAATTCTCAGGAAGACACTTGACTTGCTGAAAGTTTGATAACTACAGAAAATTGACAGCGGCTGGAGTTTCTGAGGGGTGTGCTATGGGAAGAGCAGACTGATACCGATTTATGTAACCTATGGCAGTACAATAGAAAAGCATTGTTGTGGCTTAGTTCAGAGTCACTGTTCTAAACCTGTGGGTTGCAACCCCTTTGAGAGGTGAATGACCCTTTCACAGTGGTTGCTAAGACCATCAGAAAGCACAGATATTTACATTATGAGTCATAACAGTAGCAAAATTATGATTATGAAGCAACAAGAGAAATAATTTTATGGCTGGGGGTCACCACAACCTGAGGAACCGTGTTAAAGGATCGCGGCTTTAGGAAGGCGGAGAACCACTGGTTTAGAAGAGGGACTGATTAGCTCTTTGGGTAGTGTACTGCTTAACTTTGGGAAGAAAATGAAAGATCAGATGATCAGACATTTATTATTATTTCTGGAAAATATCCGGCTCAAACGCTTCTACTTTGGAAGAGCTAATTTATCTAATACCAGCAGAGATTATTTGTAGAATTTCTTTAACTATGCCCTCCATTGGTTAAATTCTATTTTTAAATTAGTAGGTTAAACCTCTGCCTTCTTATCTGCAAGTTAGGGGAAATAGCTGACTTCAATATGTAATAGATGCCAGCACAGAAAAATTGTCTGTAAAATTTTTCTATTTTAATAATTCCTATTATTGATATTATATATTCCTTCTAGATATAGAAAGTATGTGCATATATATGTGTGTCATATGGTAAAATGTATTCACATATATACGTGTCATATATACACATACGAGTCATACATAGCTATATACACACATATATGTGATATGATAAAATATTTTCACTATAGCTTAAACAGCATTGGGCTCTTATGCTTGCTTGGATATGATGCCAACACAGACTGAAGGAGGAGACAGGCCTGGACTGACTAGGGTGGAGGTGGAAAGGATTTGCTACAGTTCCTGGCATTTGTTTATACAGGTGGTGGTCTGATTTTGAATGTATAATGGCTCTTCCACAGTCTTGCTGGGGTTGGAATCAGGGAGGGGAGTCAGAGTAGAAAGGTTAGGAAGAGGAAGAGAAGCCTAACAGTAGGGCAGTCTGGCCTCATCAAGGCAGAGGCAGAAGCAGTGTACAGGGCCGTAGTGACAAAACAGTCCTGGGAAGGAAAATGGACACGCTCAGCCTTTAGAGTTCGCTGATACCTAGACAGATTCTGTCCCTTTTGTTTGCTCCTCTGCAACATGCCTCGCCAGTGTGATCCACTTCAGTGGTTCTGATCATCAGATTCACTTCTTACAATTTGTTACGGAGATCCTCCAGGTGAAGTCTGAGGAGCACCGAACGGCTGTTATCCTGGGAAGTGTCTAGAAAATACATTTCTAGGCCTGAGGTATAGGGAGCAAGTATTTGAGACGTCCTTAAGCCCAGAACCCAATGAAAATGTGACTGAGGGAAAAGATCTTGGCATCCAGTTCGCTTTTTGACTTTTCCTGAAACTATTGGAATGGTTCCTGCCCTGGCCAAGAAGAAAAGACAATTTTATAAAAATAGAAACCAAAGTAAGTGACTGATACTATGCATTCTCTATCATTTAAATATGTATTCATATTTTAAATATGTCTTTGTGTCCGTCTGTCTGTATGTTTATATGGGTCTATCATCTTAATTTTAGATAATGTATTTATTCTTACTTACCTTATATATGAAATCTAATTGTTATATATTTCCTCTGCACCAAATTGTTTATTCACTTTTAGGCTCGCATTTGGGCATGTTTAGAAACAAAGTATTTTTCTAAAATTTCCTACTATCTGAAGGAAGTGGTCTCACAGTGGTCAGTCTACTGTCTTCATCCATAGCTCCGTTCCATTCTCTCTTCTTTCTAAGAGGTCCAGTGCTTGGTCCTTAGGTTGAGTTTCTTAGAAGTAGACTATGAGGCACTGAACTGTATCTTAAGGAAAGGCTTTCAGGCAGAGCAGAAGGGAAGTGGGCTCTGGAGGAAAGGACAGCTGAGATCAAGGGGGCTTTGAAGAACAGTTCAAGTTCATCTTTACAGGAATGCCTTGGGAGAATGTACATGGATCCTTGGAGTTGACTACACAGGGTACAAAAGAGCTGCAGCATCCATCTATAGCCATCAATCATTGTTAAAGGCAGTACTCACCTCCAGACAAGGGTCAAGGTGAAGACAGGAGGATGGTAAGTTCCTGGCACTTCTGATTTTTCTCACAGGCAAACACTTTCTTATTAAATTCTGCAGGAAAACACTTTTCACAACTGTGAGGTGGCAGGTGCTAGCTTTGACCAGCAGGAAGCTGCAGTTCATAAAGTTGGAGAGATCTAAGTGGATATGTGTGGTGTCTTGATGTAGTCCAGTGGTAAAATGCCACCTCTCTGATTTGGTCCAACATCTCTCCTACTGCTCTGCTGAACTCTGGCCCACCTGCCTTTTGCCGCCGCAGGAGCTGGTTCTTCTGTGTGCAATGGTTTCTTTCCTTTTCCTCCCTACTGCCCCTTATTTCTTGATCTGCCCACTACCTACCTTTTGTGTGAGGAAATCTCCACCGTGACTTTCCCTTAATCCATGTGTTCCCAAATTATCTCGTATCGACTTCTATTATGGTACTGTCAGAAATGTTCTAGATGTTTGTTCCCTCTCTCTGTCTGTCTCTGACAACTGCCAGGCAGAGTGCTGGGCCCATTAAACAGTTTTAGTGACTCCTGAGTGAATCAGGGAAAAGAACTTTAAGGCTCCATCCCTGTCTCCCAGATCCCATCATTTTCCTTGAATCGTAATTGCTTACATGCATGTTCTAATTCTCTTGATCAATTACAAGCTCTGAAAGGTTAAGAATCGTGTTGGATTCCCCATAACAGGGATTAGTGGGAGCTTCAGACATATTGGGAGTTCAGATAAAGTTAATTGTAATCAGGAGAAAATCTTTCAATGCTGACCTATCAGCTGCTTGACCATTCAGTTCTGATGCAGGGTGTGACTTTCATTTTCCTCCTCTTGTTCACACCTACCCCTTTGGGGTTACACTGTTTCATGTGACTAATCTAAATAATGGCTAAAACTTTGGGAACCATCATTAGTATGTGAATATACAATTCTAAGTTTTTTTTTTCTTTTTACTCTTCCAAGTATATCTTGAGGTTCCCTTCATCCCTGGGAGGAACATTCTGAAGTCTCAGAATTTATCACTCTTGCTTCCCCCCTTGAAGCACCCCTAGACTAATAGCTTGACATCACATCTATCATGTTTTCTCCAAGATTTCTAAGGCCCATTAGGGTTGGGGAGTTGCTGGCAACACAGTGCATGCTGAGAAAGAAAATCCTCCTTGCGAATCACCGAGTGAATCCAAAAATATCTCATCCATAGCAGCACTTGGGGCCCTAGGCTTATTCCTGCTCATGTTGCTAGCACATGATGTATGCTTCAGCCATGAAACGCCTGCTTGCATCTATATTGGTACCCAATCTCTTCAGGTCTAAGTCACTAAAGTGGAAAATAACCCCTCCAGGCTGTAACATGCAAAAGAAGATCTTTTTGGCAATCCAAATCATTTTCTAAAGCCTTGGAAATTTTACTTTGTCTAGACACAGGGCAATAAAAAGGAGAAGAATCATCAGAGATGATAATAAGAAAGTACGTGCTAAGGATACACTTCCTGTAGAGCCATGGTTGCTTTTTAAAAAAACACACCCTAGCCTGTTTTCTCTAGCCCCATCACCTTTTGCAAACTCTTCACCTAGTCTTCTCTTTATTGGTGGCCCAAGGTAGAAAGTATTGATAGCTGTGGACAAAGCCTTCACTGAAGCAAAATATTAAAAAAAAAAACTATCAGAAGAAAATGCCCTGCTCATGGTAGACATCAACGTACAATATGTATTCCTGAAGTAAGCTTTATATGATTCTGTATATGCTGACATGCCAACAGAGATTTGTTATGAATATTTTTTCCAGATCTTCACAATCTGCTTGGGCCCTGTGTTAACTGAAGCCACTTTGCGCTGCCTTTCCTGAATAGTGAGTTTTGTACCTGTCATATATGTACAAGCAGGGAAAGGGGCCTTAGAAGACACCTGTTACATTTTTACCACCTGCCCCACGAAGGAAGAATGAGGCTCGGAGAAGACAGGTAGTTAAACATTTGTTAGAGACTAGACTTTGAAGCAGCCTCTTTAAGTCTTTCTCTTACCCTGTTTTGCCCCCTTGAAGCATCTTCTACAGACTTATCCTTTTGTGTGATCAAGGACTATAGAGGGGACATAGAAAGTCCTCATAGTGTAGTTTGGCCTTAACTGACACCATCATAGACAGGAATTAAAAAAAGAAGTTGGTACCTTAATTACTATTCTCTTGCTGTGATGAATACCAAAGCCAAAGCAGCTTATAGAAGGAAGCATTTAATATTGGCTTGTTTATAGTTTCAGAGGGCAAGTCCATGACCATCATGGTGGGCAGTGTGGTGGCAGGCAGGTGGGTATGGTGCTGGGGCAGTAGCTGAGAGCTCACATTTTCATCTGCAGGAAGTGGGCAGAGAGTGCAGAGTGGACTTGGCTTGGGCTCTTGAAACCTCAAATCCCACCCCCAGTGACTTACCTTTTCAGCAAGGCCACCTTCTAACTTAATCCTTCCTAAACAGTTCCACCAACTGGGATCCAAATATTCAAATATGGCAACCGTTCTCATTTAGACCACTACAGCTGGTTTTTGTCACATGCACCAAATAACTTAACTGATTATCTTTAAAATTTGTTTTGCATTTGTTTGATTTTATTTACTTTTTGTGTGTGTTTGTGTGCATACATGTGCATATGTATGGAGCTCAGTGGAGATTGGAGGATAACTTCTGGGTTCTCTCCTTCCACCATGTGGATGCCAGGGATTAAACTTAGATCATCAGGATTGGTGGAAGGCATCCTTTCCCCACTGAGCCACCTTTCTGATCCTATCTTTTTATTTTATAACTATGAAGCTATCTCTTTATGGGGAGAGACTCCCGAAGATGGATCGACAGATTTCGAAGGTTTAAAGCATGCTTGGGACTAACATAGTCTCCATGAGTAATATTCCTAACCAAGAATCTGGCATTGAAAATGTATTTAAGAAAAATAACCCTTAATATTGTTTTTAAAGCTGTTTCTCTGGGAAAGCATTAGGTTATTTGCAGGCTGATTTGTGTGGGATGAGGAGAACTGATAGCATCTGTGTTCAATACACATATTGGCCTTTATCCTTGAAGTTGGGGAGATGTGTAATTTATATTTTTTGCTATTCATGTTGAGCTGATAAAATGTACTTCAAAATATATTTTCTACATGCCATCCTCAGAAGGACAAGAGAAACCACTTATGGTTTCTGAAGCAAGGTTAAGCCACTTCAGCCTGAGGATGTGCCATTCAAAGTTCTTTTGCTAAGTATTCCTAGTTTTATGCCCCCGAATAATAGCATAAAATCTCAAATAGTCATTAGTATGTCCCATGGAAAATATGTACCAGTATGGGTTCTGTTACCTATTAGTTCAGTGATCTTGGACAAATTATTTAATATTTAAAATTTCAGTGTCCTAGTTTTGAATATATAGACAATAATATCTAATTCTCAGGGTTGTGATGAGGTTTCTATGAAGTAGTAAGTAGTCTTGAGTGTCTGTTTATATGGAAGTCTCCAATAACAGTAATAATAACAAATATTAACTTTGAAATTTCTACTTACCAGTGTGGTTCTGAGTATTGCCTATAGAGTAGCTCAATTTGATAGAAAAATCTGTGAGACAGGCAATGCTTTTGTTTCAGTATTGAAGATAAAGAACTTGAGACAAAGGGGGTGGGAGGGTTAAGTAAGCAATTTGCTTAAATTCCTGTAAGCCAGCAGTTTTATACATGGGACTCAAACTTTGAAGAATACTCCAGAGGCCATAGCATTTATTATTATGGGATTCTTAGAACATCAAAGGGAAAACAAGGAAACAGTCCTACATTTCTTATTTAGTAAATAGTAAGAAATATTCATCAAAGACAGGAAGCTGCATCTAGCTTTGGAGGAGAAGGAGTATTAGAGGAGTGTATGAAGAGGAATAGGTGAACATCTTGTTCAAGGCATTTGGGGGGCATATATTTAGATGCCAAGATATGAAATAGGAGTCACAAAGTGTAGAATATGAAACTGGAAAAGTATTTGGTTCGTATCGTACAAACTGTAGATAAGTCAAGAGAGGCAAGCGATGGGAAGAGGATTAGGTTACAATCATGTCATTTGAAGACCTAGGTCTAGCAACTTTAATTTCTTTGTTATCTAAGTTAATGGTGTATTTTGTATATATTGATTTGGGTTGTATTACCCTCATGGCCAATGTAAAGAGCCTTGATGGCTGACATCAGTTGGAATACTGTAATACTTAAGGTATGAGAAGATGAAGCTGTAACTTACAGTAATGGTTGCACAGTTGAACACTATAAGACAGAACACAATTTAGTGCATAAGAGAGACGATAGAGCACTGAGAAATTATTTTTGAGAATTAGATCTTTACCAGTTGCAATCTTCTGAAGGTCATTGATCAAAGAGCTGTTCTTTCTATTGGTTGAGAGATGCATTCTTGAAAATTAAAGTCTCATTCTTCCAGTAATTTGAGTTTTAATGTGAATGAAGAAAGGAAAAAATGTTTCTTGTCTATTTGTTTCAGGGGCAAGGCTGAAGTATCTCTTGGGACAGTCATGAGACGTCTGTAGCTGTGTATTTAACATATCATTCTTCAAGTGTGTGAGTAAACCCCTTTATTACAATAAGATTTTAAAAAGAGCTAATTATTTTATTTGCAATCAATAGTCTTAGGACATATTGAAATAATCCAGGGAGTTAGAGGTTGCAAGTGACCCACCACAAAATGCAGAGTGAGAACTTGCATGAAAGGCAGAGAGGGCCCCATTACTGTTTTAAGATATGTAGAATACTTGAATGAATCAGGAATCTACTAAGACAAAAGGAAGGCAAAGAAGAGCTCTAAAAGGTAGGAAGACATTGACAAGCTGAAATGATCATCACGGTCAGTGAAATAAGCCAGACGCAGAAATAAAATATGTCCTTTCATATGAGGAAACTGGAATAGGACATGAAAATAGAAGCCATGGTATATGAGGGAGAAGGGGACTGAGGAAGACTAGTGGGCAAACAAGAAGATGAACATCAGTTTTTCCCTGATATGAGGAAGCTAGATTTAGCTACACATTTAAATACAAACCAAGAGGGCAGGGACCAGCTGGAGGGGAAGGAAAAATATGAGAGGGTAATAGGAGTGAATGTGAACAAAGTACAATAATATTGATATAAAAAATGCCATAAGGAAACCCATTGTTTTGTACAGTAGGTAAAAAAGAAACAAGAAAAGGACAGGAGGAGGAAGGAAGAGGAGGGAAAAGGAACTGACAGGGCAGACTGGCTTAGAACCTCCATGACTGGCGGAGCAGCTCTATGGAAAGACAATAGGAAAGTGGAACCTACACCCAGATTTTCTATTCTCTACCTCCAGTTTAGGGGACAGCAAGGAATCCAGGTAGACTATTTTATTCTTAAATTCTTAAAGCTAAAGAGAATTAGTCTGATGACATCTGGTCAACAAGGGTCTGATCTGGAGCCCTTTATCAAAAAGAGGCAAGAGAAGTGTTTATCTTTCTTTCTCAGTTTGTGCACTCCCATCCCTACCCTTGAGACCAGGTGGGTGGCTGGAACGACAAGAATGACTGGCCCAAAAAGGAAAGCCACCTTAGGAAGCATCTCTGGCGTCTCCAGAGCCACCAAGTGACTTGCAGGGTGCACCCCATCACAAAGACTCCCAGACTGTGAGGCACTTTCAACATTCTAGAAAAATAGTGGATTCATTACAAGTTCTTGCCTAGGAGAGCCTCTCCGTGGCCACAGGCCCACAACTGACTCCCCTCTCCAAGTAAGAGATACTCACTGGCCCATAGTATCAGGTGGCAGCATCAGGGACAGGTGGGAAGGTTTATAATTTTAGATAAGCCAATATGAGCATAATCCTGCAAAGCTCTGAACATTAGCCTACCACTGAATCACAGCTCAGAATCAAAGTCTATGAGCATGCTAAATCCAAACAAAGCCATAAAACAAGACATAGATTCTTCCGGCACAATAGAAAACTGCCTAGGGTATAATAATAAATCACTTGTACCAAGAATTAAGAAAATCACAACTTGTATGAGAAAAGATAATCAACTCTCAATGACAATGAGATGAGTCACATTTGGAATATCTGTCAAGGATTTTAAAGAAGTCACATAAAAATGATTCAGCAACCAGTCACAAATTCTCTTGAAGCAAATAAAAAATAGAAAATTCTACAAGACAGAATTTCATGCAGAATTTTCATAAAAGAAATCAAATAGAATTATAAAACTGAAAAGCAGAATATCAGAAGAAACACTTTCAAATTTAAATTTTTATATAATTATATATAAAACAAATTAAGTTTATTTTTACATGTATTTGCCTGCATATATGTCTCTATTTTTTGAGTGACTGTGGGTGCTAGGAATCAAACACTGGACCTCTGGAAGTGCAGTAAGTGCTCTTAAGTACTGAACCATCTCTCCAGCCCACACAATCACTTTTAAATGAATGCCCTCAAATCAGGGATGAGGATGGGGAGTTTAAGATAATTCTCAGCTATATAACAAGTTTGAGTCCAGCCTAGGCAACATCAGAACATTTTCTAATAAGTAAACTAAACCAAACCAAATCACCAGCTAAATGAACATGTGCTTCATAAATAAGTCTGTATTAAATACTGTGTGTGTGTGTGTGTGTGTGTGTGTGTGTGTGTGTGTGCGTGTTTGCTTACATGAGTGTATGCATGTGTGGATGTGTGTGCACAGAGCTTGCATCAAATACATAGCTTTGCATATGGTAGACAAGTGCTCTAAAGTTAAGTTGCACTCCTGGTTCCTGCCTAAATAATGGTCTTAGAAGCAGTTAGAATAAAATTGAGTATATCACATGGGGAGACACTAGTTTGATTGGCAGTAAATTGCCCATCTGAGATCACAAGAAAGAGGCACTAAGTCTTTCAAGTATTAAAGGAAACATCTATCAAAGACTTATGTAACTATAACCTCTGAGAGTACCCTCTACAGAGAAGAATAAAGCCACAGGACATTTTCATATGCAAGGAAACTATAGAGTAATTTGTTTTTGATGGATCTAATCTTAAATACTGGCTAAAGAATATCCTCAAATAAGAGGAAATTGGTTTTAATAATTGGGTTATGGCAAGAGGAAAAGGAGCAGCAAAAATCAGAAGCAGGAGGGCGCATGACACACTAGCCTCATTAAGAGTTTAACACTCCATCAAAGCAAAAGTTCTCTTGTTCTGAGCACATAAGCAAAGGCAGAGATTCGCAGAGTAAAAAGTAATCAAGCTACACAGAGGTGCTGTTTAGAAGGATTTGCTTCAAACTTGATGGTGTATTATTTTAAAAGTGAAAGATTTGGAAAGTTTCTATGTAAACAATAAGTTTAAAAACCGTGAATGGATATATTGATGTCTAATAACAGGCTTCAGAGCAAGAAAAATTGCTGGGGAAAAAGATTCACTACTTAATTATAAAAGGATCAATTCACTAAGGTGATGTTGTGATTTTTAAATGTGCATATAATACACAACAGATCTTTCAAATACATGATGTAGAGTTGGAAGAGGAAACAGACAAGCATTAAATTATAGCCCAACACCTTAACATCCCCTCTTAGCAACTAGTAAAATTTATTGCTAGAAATTCTGACAGTATACAAAAGATATAGAATACACAATCAATCAATGGTGTCTATCATCTATCTATCTATCTATCTATCTATCTATCTATCTATCTATCTATCTATCTATCTAATCTATCCATCCATCCATCCACCCACCCACCCACCCATCCATCTCATCCATCCATCCATCTGTCTATCAATTTGTCTATCTATCTATTTGCCTATCTATCTATCTATCTATCTATCTATCTATCTATCTATCTATCTATCTATCTATCTATCTGATATGGGATTCCCCTCTGTATGCTATGAATATGTTTTATTACCATTTGTTAATAAAGAAGCTACTTTGGCCTATGACAGGCCATAATATAACTAGGCAGGAAAACTAAACTGAACACAGGGAGAAAGAATGCAGAGTCAGACAGATGCCATGTAGCCACCAAAGGAGAAAGATGCCAGAATATTACTGGTAAGCTACAGCCTCGTGACAATACATAGATTAATAGAAATGGGTTAATTTAAGATGTAAGAGCTAGCTAGGAATATGCCTGAGCCATTGGACAAACAGTGTTGTAATTAATATAGTTTCTGTGTGATTATTTGGATCTGGGTGGCTGAGAAATGAAAGTGCAGTCTTCATTTACATCTGTCTGTCTATCTATATATCTATGTATGTGTATGTTTTTATCAACTATCTATCTATCTGCCTATCTATCTATCTCCACCTGACTATCATCTATCTATTCATCTCTCTCTCTATCATCTACATACCTACCTACCTATTATCTATTTTTCTGTGACTCTTCTTTTTCCTCTATATCCTGAGCTGCATTGGTCCATGAGGGTGGAGGGGGCAGAAGCAGAGAATAGGGTTCAGATGGCTGTGGGTATGACAGGGACAGCCTTCTGGGAGACAGACTTCAGTGAATCAAATCAGCTTTATTCTAGAGTATAAGGAATATATAGGGTTGGTGAACTTGTGGACAAACCCTAATTTGCATTAAGTGGCGTGGCTTTGTATGTGGCAGTAGACTCCTAGAACAGAGCTCCTAGCACAAGTCTTCTAAAAGGAATGTGTGCCAAGAGTCAAGCTAAAGAAAAATCAGGCATCTGACTTAGAGACAGCTTTTAGATAAAGTCAGTCCTTTGGGCCTAGAGACATTCTCCAGATAAGGGCGAGTAGAGAGCATGAAGCTTTTCTGGGAAGGGCAGGAGTCTACATGTTGCCAAGCTTTTTAGAAAAAGCTGCCAGACCATGATAGACCACAACTTCTGTCCAGCCGGTAAGGCCTTGCAATATTTATCTATTATCTTTCTATATTTATAAATAGGTCAAGTGTCCATGGAGGATCTACCAAAACATAGTACATCACAGTCTATTAAATGAACTCTAACACATTAATAAGAATTGAAATACCCTCATGTATGTTCAAAGACCACAGTGCATTCCTACTAGAGATACACAACAAGTAGTCAATGGGAAAATCATTAACTACTTAGTAAGTACTTGACACATTTTTAAATATTCATTCTTCCAAAAGGAAACTTTAAATGAAATATAAAACTTATTAAACCAAATTAGACTGTAAATATTAATTATAGTACTGTGTAGGACATATAAAGCTATATGTTTACATATAACAAGAATTAGATATATACACTTTATGTATTTTATACCTAAAGCAGTTTTGAGAGGCAAGGCTAGTGCATTAAATACTATGAAACAAGACCATATTTGAGTTGGTGATTTACTAGAAGGGATCATAGAACTTAGGAGTTATTATATGCACAGTCATGGTTTATGATGATGAAAAGGTCTCAAGCAAAATCAGAATAAGAAAAAAGGAATAAGTGAATGGATGAAAATCTAGAGGAGCTAGACACAAGCTTCAAGGATATGTCTGCTTACTAGTTGCACTGCATCTACTTAATTTATCCAGCAATGAACTGTGACAGCAGTAAAATATTATCTTGCCCAAGCCCAGGAGTCCAAGGCTTTCTTGTGGTTAGTCACAGAGATAGCTCTAGGTCCCCAGGGGAAAGACAGCAGTTCATCACAAATGGCATTGTTTCCAGAAATTGACTAGATAAACTGGCACAGTGTGGTTCAAAGTCCCAAGAGCTTAGAACATTCTTAACAGAATATTACAAACTGAACCCTCAGGAACGGGTGAAGGACATATCACAATAGGGGTTTTTAATGAGAATTTGCAAAAATTTAAACAACCCGGGCTTGTTAATTTAACTCTTTCCTGCATACAGGGAAAGATTTCCAATCAGTAGCATGAATTCTCATACCAGGAGATTATAAAAAAGAAGAAGGAGAAGGAAGGAGAAGGAGGAGGAGGAGGAGGAGAGAATAAAGTACAAGGAAGGAAACAGAGAATATAGTAGAAGTCATTGAAATTTAAAACAGGAAGTAAAGGCTGTGTACAGCTTGGTGTGGTAGATTAAGGGTAACATCTATACAAGGCCTGCTGGACCCTCAGAATCATCAAAAAAATGGATGAAAATATTGGAAACAACAGAGGAAATAATTCAATGAACTGAAAGCTGATTCTCTAAGAAGTCAACAAAACTAAGAAATCCCTACAAATATTGACAAAGAGTTTAAAAGGCATATGCTGTGGGAACTCCTTCAGTCAATAAGACACCAACCCATTCCCTTATGTATGCTGTGAATATGTTTTATTGCCATTGGTTAATAAAGAAGCTGCTTTTGGCCAATAGCTTAACAGAATATAGCCAGGCTGGCAGAGATAAATAGAGAGAGTAGGCAGAGTCAGTGAGATGCCGTGTAGCTGCTGGAGGAGACATATGTGAGCCATCAGCTGGAACCTTGCTGGTAAACCACAACCCTCGTGGTAAAATATAAAAATAGAAATGAGTTAATTTAAGATGTAAGAGCTAGCTAGAAATATGCTTAAGCTATTGGCCAAACAGTATTGCAATTAATATAGTTTCTGTGCGATCATTTTGGGTCTGGGTGGCTGGAATGAACAGGCAGTCTCTGCCAACAGGCATAGATATCACAGACATCAGAGGAGGCACCGTGAAAGGGGGGAGACCAGGAAAAACCTTATGATCGTGAGCTGTTCAACAGCTAAAAATAAATGGACCGGTTCCCAAAACACAGACACTGCCAGAACTTAACCAAGATAAAATGGTCATTCTACTTTAACAGCAATGAAAATCAAGGTATCTCTATGCCAGTGTGGTTTCAGTACAGGATAATATAAAACACTGAAAGGGAGTTAATGCCAATTAAAATATTTTATTAATTTTTTGAGAATTTTCATATTTTGATCATGTTCACCCCAGAATGCCTCCCCTTAACTCCTTGAGGATCCACCCACATCCCTGCCAACCCCCAATGCTGTCTATGTCCTCTTTTGAAAGCATCTATTTATCTGAGTGTGAGCCATCCACTGAAGTGTGGTTGGCCTATCAGGATCTGTACCCTTAAAGAAAACTGGCTCTCCCTGCTCCTGAAGCCATCAATGGTCATGTCCTCCTAACCTCTAAATCTTACGCTCTTTGCACCCTCTTTTACACTGATCCCTGAGCCTTGGGGAAGGGTGTGATCTAGATATCCCATTTGTGGCTGAGTACTTCAGAGTCCCCTTTTCTCTTGACACTGACCACATGTGAGTTCCTGTGTTAACAACTACCCACTCCACAAGGAAACTTCTCTGATAGGGTCGGATAACAGCACCAATCTCTAGACAGAGAGATGTGAATTTAGCATCTAGCTGCTGCTAACAGTAGTAGTTTCAAGTTTCCCCCTTTGGGTCCGTGAGCTCCACAACCATGGGCTATTGGTCAAATTTTCAGTAACAGTAATTTCCATGATTCCTCCTATGGAGTGTGCCTTAAATCCAATCAGAAAGTGGCTGGTTACCAGGATAATTTTCATGCCACAATTGTACCCATGAGCATACCTTGTCATGGCTGTCCTTATTGTAGTTCTTAGAATTCACAGTTGACTGAGACTATTGATTTCCTCATCACCAATAGCCCGCATATCACTTTCTAGTAAAATGAGACCTAGCAGGGAGGTAGCTTTCTGGTCAGTACCTACTTAAATTCTCTGTGTCCTGTGACCAATGTGTGTGGCACCTTCAACAATAGGGTATTACCATTAAGTTCTAGTGGCCATTGAAGAGCAGAGGTACCAGTCTGTATTGCTTTGGGGCTCTCTGGGACACCTCTAAGAGCCACAACTTCAGGAAGTATCCCATACCTGGCCAATAGGGCTTTTATTTGACAATCTGTGGATTCTGGGATGAGCATAACCATTTTGAGTAGTAAAACTTCAGTTAAATTCTTTTATGTGAAAAAAGGACCCATATAAATGTATATTTAGGAAGCTAATAAAATAGTATGCTTTCATATGGCTTTTTGCAAACTTCCTTAGCCTTAGTTACTCCTTCCCCACTGCCTTCCTCCTCTGCCCTATTCTCTCATCCATCTCTCTCCCCACTTAAATCCTCTTACTGTTATTTCCTGTTCCCCGTTTATATCACGGGTGTTCTACTGTCCTTCCCACTTCAAGATGGCATATCACCTATAAAAGTCACAGGATATTTATTAAAAATGTAATCACAACATTTCCCCTACCCTTCTCCCACTCCAACCCCATCCGTGCACCTCTCTACTCTCTGTCAATTACATGGCCTTATTTTATCTTGAATTATTTTGGGTGCATATATATGCTGCTTATATCTGCATAGATACGGGAATAAAGATGTAAGCGAGTCCATTTAGCGTTCTTTGCATGTTTATATTTTCACTACTAATTACTTGGTTAGACCCGGGGAAGACTAACTTAGTCCTCTCTCAACAGAAACTGCTTGTGACTTGCCATCGAGGGGTGGGGAGAGGGCAGGCAGGGTGAGGCCTCAATAGGCTAAGTCAGAACACAGGACGTAAAGACCTGGCTGGGTCAGGAGGCTGGATTTGGCGCATGCAGCTGTGGGGACTAGAGTTGGGAGGGGTTGTTACTGAGGAGCACAGGTGGTTTCCCCGTGTTTCTGTGGCATGTAGGAGGCTAGGGGGTCCCCAGTAGGGAGGGATCTAGGATCTGATTAGTACAAAAGGAGAGAGAGGGGCCAGGATGAGGACATATCCTTTTATTTAATTATTTTTAAACTTACGGATGTGTGTGCTTGCATGTGCGTGGATGTGTTTGCAGATATTGGAGGCTATGGGCTTTCAGATATCTTCCTCCATCATTTTGCTGCTGATTTTATTCATTAAACTTTTTATTTTCTCATGTGTTCATGTGCGTGGTGTGCCTACATGTATGTATGGGTGTTCATATATGTGGGGGTACCTGTGTATTTGTGTACATATGCATGTGGAGGCCCTGTGTTGGGTAGGTTTTTGTCAGCTTGACACAAGCTACAGTCATCTGGGAATAGGAAACTTCAGCTGAGAAAATGTCTCCATCAGATTGGCTTGTGAACAAGTATGTGTTGGTGCTTTCTTGATTAGTGATGAATATGGAAGGCCCCGCTCAATGTGGACGGTTCTTCCCTCGACAGCAAGCTTCCCTCAGTGATGGGCTGCGATCCAGATTTGCAAACCAAAGAAATGCTTTTCTTGCCAAGTTGTTTTTGGTTGTGGTTTTTTTTATAATAGTCATAAAAAGCAAACAAAGACAAGGTGTGAAATTAGTATCCTGAATCTTTCTCAACCTTTCTTCCATATTCTTCAAGGCAGGATCTCACCGAACCCAGAGCTCTCTGATTTGGCTATTCACACTGGCCAGATTGCTCTGGAAATTCCCTTCCTCTGATTTCCCGTGCAACAGCTCTGTCATATCCAGAAGACATTTCTCTTGCAGCTTGTCAGCATACTAAAGATGCCAGCTCACCCCCCAGGACATCCGTAGACATAGTTTCATTTCTATCAGTATCTCAACAATTACCATGTGGACCCAGGTAAACTTGTTATAAAAGTTATATGAAAAATAATAAACTCAAATAGTCCATCACATGCACTCATCATTTCAGAAGTTCTGAAGACCAGAACTCAAGTCTTCGTGTGTGCACAGTGAACAATTCCTTCTCCCAATTCCCGTCATTTCTTTTTTTCTTTTTTCTTTTTTTTTTTTTTTTTTTGACAGAACCTCTCACTGAACCTGGAGCTTGCCTTTTCAGCCTGACTGCCTGTTTTCTCTCAGGGCTAGGATTACAGGTGAGCCATGGCCATGCCCAGCATTTACTTGTGTATCGGGATTTCCAACTCATGTCCTCACGCTCTATCCACTCATCTGGTTCTTCAGTTCCATTTGTAAGTTTGTTAATACATATGTTAATGGAATTTCAAATATTTCATGACAATTTTTTTGACCATCTCCTACATCTATGTAATAAATTTTAGTGTTTTCATCCCCTCTCCCCTGTGGAATGCTTCTTCTCAACAACCCGTTCTCCTATTTTTATGTATTCTTTTTGTGTGTGCTCCACTGAATTTAACTGGTTTCTTGCCTAAGGGTGGGTAGGATGTTATTTATTGGAGTAAGGGCTGCTCATCAATAGCCATACATGGAAGAACATGACGCCCCCTCCCATAACAATGGCTGAGTGAAGACAGTCTCTCAGAGAGGGGTGGGGCTTCATGGATTCCTGCCCATCCATGATAAAATGGTGGTCCCAGTCTTGAACAGCTACAGTAAGGTCATGAATGCCACAACTGCGACAAACCCAGAAGACATTTCTCCTGAAGGCTGTCAGCATGCTAAGAATGACATCTGTAGACTTAGTATCATTTCCGTCAGCATCTCAACAATTACTTTGGGGACCCAAATAAGCTCATTCCAAATGTCATATGTAAAATAATAGACCCTAAAATTGTGCAAACAATTGAGAAAAAGTAAAAACAATCACCATACCTATTAATTTTATATGCGATCTAGTATTCAAGATTGTGTGGTATTGATGATGAGATTAGGTCGAGGGAATGGAACAGAGAACTTAGAAACAACCACCTAAATATGGGCAGAGCAAAGCTGAGCAGAAGTCTTTATATTCTTTCTCTCTGACTCATGCTTGTAGCCGAAGTTAAAGTCTGCATTCCAAACCGCTGGTGCAATATGCTTTAGTCACTGCAATTAATTGACCAATGTAAGCAACTGACACATCTTTCACATTCCCCATGAAGAGTTAATGGGAGGGAGCTGTCTCAGAGTTCACTGTCTAAGCTTCTACAGGTGTATAATGATGAGGAGTTTGGCTGCCGTGAAATCCTCTGGACGGCACTGATCTGTCCATTCTTTGCCTTTGCCACACTGTTGTCTGTTGAGAGTTGGACTACTCCATCTTTCCCTTGGCTTATTTCACTCACCAGAATGCATGGAAAGTTTTTCCTCCCCTTCTTGTGACTCAGTAGTTCATTTCTTTGTAACCTGTGTGATATTCCTTTGCATGGAGTAGCACAGTTGATCCATTGATCCACCTACTATAGCATATCTCAGTTGCCTCTGAGGTTTGGCACTGATGACTTAAGCTATTATGAACATTTTTGTGCAGGCATTTGTATGCGCATATGTTTTCAACTCATTTGAGCAAGTGCCAAGGAGGATGCCGGCTGGATCTAATGGTAGAGTACATTTCGTTTCGTAAGGAAGTGCCAAGCTGTCTTCCAGAGCGGCTGTGCCATTTTGTTTTCCGACAAGCAACAAATGAGAAACCCTGTGGCTCCATATACCCACCAGCCTGTCTTGTCAGCATTTTGGAGCTTGGTCATTATAGCAGATGTGCAGTGGTTTCTCATCACAGTTTAATTTTGTAATTTCCTAATAATTATTATGTTGAATGTTTTTTAATAGTTATGCTTGCCAGATTTGTATCTTTCTGATAGGGTGTGTGTTCAAACATCTTTGCTCATTTTAAAGTTTGGTTTTTTTCATTTTTATTGTTGGATTTTAAGCATTCTTTGTATATATTGTATAATAGCCTTCGATCAAATATGTTTCTCATAATTGGTTTCTCCTAGCCAAGTCTTGTGTTTTCATTCTCCTGACAGTGTCTTTTATGAATACAGCTTTTCAGTTATAATGATGTCTAATTTATTATTTATTTCATGATAACATACATGATGTTGCTTTTAGTGTCATATCTAAAAAGCAAACACCAATAACAACCTGTCATTTCATGTTCATCACCAACCATTTGAAATCTTTCCTATATTAGGGAGTTGTATACAACTATAGCTTTACGTTTATCGTTTATTGTCTACTTTGAGGTAATATTAGTGTTAGTACAAGATCTACATCTAAATTCATTTCCCTCCCCCTGCTCCTACCTCTTTTCTTTTCTCCTGGTGTTTAGGCATCATGATACCATTCATTAAGAAGACTCTCTTTCTTGGTTGAATCGTCTTTGCCGTTTTCCCCCAGATACCAGTTGGATGTATTTGGTGGGGCTGCTTTGCCACTCTCCGTTGTGTTCCCCCAACAGGATTTCCTGCCCTACCAGCATCTCACTCTGATCAATACAGCTTTTTGATAAGAGTTGAAGTTGGGCAGTGCCACTTCTCCACCTTCATTTTTCAAGATTATGATTGGCTACTCGGCTTTTCTGACTTCTTCATATGAGCTTTAGAAAAAGGTTGTTACTTTTCACAAAAAGATCTGATGGAATGTTGAATCTGTAGCTCAAAGTAGAAGGAACTCAGGTCTCACAAACATTGAGTCTTCTATACATAAGTATGGAAAAATGCTCCATAGTTATTAGTTCTTTGATTTCTGACATCAGAGTTCTGTGATTCATCAGTTTCTGTGGTTTTCATCATAAAACTCCAGTGTATAATTTGTTAGACTTGTACTTAAGTATTTCATTTTTAGGACACAAATGCAAGTCATGTTATGTGCTTTACATTTTAAATTTCACTTGCTTATTGACGGTGTATGGTATATTAACTTTACATCTATGGGTATTAACCTTCAACCTTGCTTTAATGCTTATCAGTTCCAGGATATTTTTTTTGCTGATTTGTTTCTGATTTTTACAAAGATTATTATGTCCTTCTTGAATATGATAGTATCTTTGCCATTTATCTGATTCATCTTTTTGTTCTTTTCTTTCCCTCCCTTCTTCCTTCCTTTCTTACTTCCTTCCTCCATGCCCCTTTCGTTCTGATAGATTCTTACTGTGTAACTCAGGCTGACTTGAATTCCTTGCCTCTTAACCCAATTACCCAAACACCAGCATTGCAGACACTTGCTACCATGTCTGGCTGCTAGTTTTTATACTTTTGATTCATTTTCTTGTCTTTTTAAATTGCCTGTGATATCTGGTATGATATTAAAAAACACTGATGTGCTGAAGTATTTTTATGTTGTTCATGAGCATAAAGAGAAAGGTCTAATTTTTCATTGATGAGTTTAGCTACAGATTTCTGTAAGTGTTCTTTTTCAAAATGAGGTGGAAATGAAGGTCCTATTATATAAGGCATGCCTTTGAGGTGTTAACACAAACCATGCTTTGGGATGCAACTATTGAATATCTTCTGTGAGGTGGTAGATTATGAGTTTGCATTGACAGAATGAATAGAAGTACACAGATACACACATGTATGAACAAAATGAGTGCACACAGACATGAGTGCAAGAAAAACCTTTTATTAAAGGAATTAATTAATATCAGTAAATTTAGTTAAATTCAGCATAATATATCAAGGTAAATATCCATATTATAATATAGCTTTCAAAGTATTCACACTGAGGGAATGGGGCAGTGTCACAGAGATGTGTTGCATTATTTTTATGATTGCAGGTGAATCAACAGCAGCTAGGTAATGGATTTTAAAGCCAAGTGACATTTAATGAGGGAGGGATAGAGAATGAAGAAGGGAAGAGAGGGAGAGACACACAGAGAGACATTCATTGTGTTTATGGCTTGAAATCTAAGATAGCCAATCGTCAATAGTCTAGAACTTCATATTGTTGAAAAACCATTTTCCCCAGTCTACAGATATTGTGGCCAAAGATGCCAGATCCAAGACACAAAGCAGCTATTCAACTAGAACTTAAGAGAATCCTTAAGTAGCCATTTCTGTGAGTCCTTTGGTCATGACAGGCACAAAGTTGAAGGTTAAGGTACTAGAAGGATGAAATTTTCACATCAATTTCTGGGTTCTAACACAGTGACTTGGAGCATTCCTTGCTGCAAACAAGCTTTGGCTGTATGTACAGAGTATATACACAGTACTATAGAACTTGTCTGGATTCAGAGACCAGAAACCAATCCCCTGCCTGTGATTTTTTAAAGAGTATCTTTTAGAGGTTAAGCAGGAGCTCCTTTCCTTAGAAACGAAAGCAGACTCTCATTATAATGTTGCTCAATGCGAATTCTAAGTGCTGATACATGCTGAAGATGAGTTTTCACCATGCATAGCTGCCTATTTCCCCCTTTCTAATATGAAATTTAAGTTAGTCAGGAAAATTTTAGGTAGATGAACGAATACAATTTTCTTAACTTAGACAAAACAACCTTTTGCAGCTAAAGAGACTTATCTAGTAAGAAGTTGCTGTAAGAAGTCTTACAGCTAGTGGCTACCCACCCACTGGGGCGTAGCCTCTTATACTATATATGCCAGTGTAGAGCATGTATCGGGCCTCTTTTCTGGCCTCTCTGTTCTGGTTGTGGGATTTGTTTTTTTGATCTCTGTTCAAACAGAGGATTCTGATTTGTGAGTCTACCTCTAAATAAATAACTATCTATTTCTCAATTCTGAACTAGTGTGGAATTTTTTTAAGTGTCCATCCATGTTTGGCACCCAGTGTGGGGCCAGACCACTACTAATGGCACAACTTAAGTTTTTAAGAAGAATTTAACATTTTAAGAAGTGCTCCTGGACAATAAAGAATTACAGATTCACAATAGGACAGATTCAGACATAAAAGAACTCTAGATGGGTCACAGTGTTAGATAAATATATGTAGGCTTGGGAGAGAAAAAAGAATATAAAGAGTTAAGGGAAAAAGTAAATTATTTAAAAAGAGTCAGAGTACAAATAGTCATAAATTAAAAGGAGTAAAAAAAATAAGCCACATAAAAATAAAAAATTCACAGAGAATCTGGATTATGTATATTATTGTGTTTTCTTTACATTTTTTGACTGTAAAGGAGTTAAGTACAGAGAGACATTTCATTGTATGGGCTGCTAAACTAAACCAGCACGGATATTTCAGTTCTGGGCAGCCAAGAGGAACAAGCAGCCCCTTGCTTACTCACACTAATAATAATAATAATAATAATAATAATAATAGTGAGTAATAGAGTAAATACGTGTGAGTTATTATTTATAGGTAATTACTTTGGTATAGATTCTTGTATTTTAATACAAAGTTAAATTACATTGAATATTGTATGCATGCATGCTTCTACCTGTGCTAAAAACATTTTTTGTATATTGATATATATTTATCATATTGCAATGTACATTTCTACCTCTGATCAAGATACTTATACATTGCTTACATTTTGAGGTCATTGTCCTCATTTGTTGCAGTTTTTATTGTATAATATTCTACTTTGAAGTCTTAGTCTTTAAGTTATAGAGGTATTAAGGATTATAGACCAATAGTTTTTTTGTTTGTCATACTTATAGTTAGACTAATCAGGTTCTTTAGATACATAGAGATTATATTCTGCATAGATAGGTAATCTTCAACCACTTCAAAGAGCTGTAGACTATGGCATTTAAATAACTTGGGATTCTGTTAAAGTGAGAATCCTGGCAGCCCTGATCTATCCCTGAGAGAATGTTGAGCACTGAAGACACTCCACTTGGAGCTTGTTTTCTTCTTGGCAAAACTGGCCTTTGGCAAAGAAATGCCCATCCCTCATCCACTGACAAGATACATGATATCCGGAAATGGATAAGCAGGACTGTCAAATCTTGCCAAGACAGGATAAGGTGGTTTTTAAAGATTTCCTGCCTCTAAAAATGGTATTTCAGTTATTTCTAGGCCTTAGCCAAAGTTGGTTGCTTCAACATTGCAAATGAGACTTTGGGTGATTGCCCAGGTGGCCAGTTGTCTCTGTCATCTGTTGCACATTTTTGGAAGTTGCTTGATTGCACTTCCTGCTTACTCAAGTAATATTTCCCTTCTCAGATCTTTGATTGGGTTGAAGACTAGATAGTTGTAGTTACTTTCCTCTCATGACTTGGCCAAGTTATTTATTACACAAGACTTAAACTAGTTAGGATAGGATAATTATTAAATATATTTGTTCTTATTGTATATAATTTTGCATTAGGCTTAAAACTCTGTTATTTAAACAAAAGGGGGAAGTGCTGTAGGAAGTCTTACAGGTAGTGGTTACCCACCCACTGGAGCATGGCCTCTTATACTATATATGCCAATGTAGAGCATGTGTCCTGCCTCTTTTCTGGCCTCTCTGCTCTGGTTGTGCGATTCGTTTTTTGATCTCCATTCAATGAGAGGATTCTGATTTATGAGTCTACCCCTAAATAAATAACAATCTATTTCTCTATTCTGAACTAGTGTGGGATTTCTTTTAAGCATCCATCCACAAGAAATAGATACCTGTTCATCCATTTTATGGTTATCAGTGTATGTACACAGTACTATAGCAATGATGAGGCTTATCTACAGAGATACAGGGGTGTCCACATACTTCAAATTCATACCAGTGAGCACCAGGATAAATCTATACTTACGAGAGAGAGTCAGAGGTAAAGAAAATTCATTATGTGGCCCTATGGATGTACATGGAGAATCTGTTGAAAAATGTTATGACTCATCCCCTGACAGATACCTTTTGGCATACAGTGGCCTGAGGTGATTAAGAGGCAGAAATGATATGGTCATTGAAAAATTGATGATCAGAGTTTTATCTTTGATGTCAGAGGATGATGTAGGATTACAACATAATGAAGGATTCTAAGACTGAGAATCTGCTTATTGGCTTATGTGTTCAATTCTATGTTGTTCTATTTCCCACAAATGCAGTCTATACCTAGATGCTTGTGAAGGAGTCTCTATGGAGCTGGGTTCAGCAGGCTATAGACTCAGGTCTATAGCCTGAACTCAGAGAAACTCAGGTCTCCTCCTCCCATTGGCATAAGCCTGGAGGATAACATGAAGCCTCAGTTAGCTGAGGACTAGTGACCAGGGAATGTGAAACCAAGGCAGCTGAATAGTGATGGGGAAGCATTTAATATTCTTGCTGAACTTGTTCCTAAATATATGGAGGAAGAATGATAATAAATGGTGCATTGCTCAAGGGTTTCCTTTGTCTCATTATGTCTTGAGGAAAGATGACACTGATGCAATACAGGTCATCACCCAGAGTAGCCAACTTGTCTAGCAATGCTCACTAAAACCCTTCCCCTACCCTCACTTCATTTCCAATCCAGGCCCGTGGGCTGAATTTACTTATCATTTCTCTTTTATCCTATGGTAGCTACACTTTTGTTTTGGTTTTCATGTCACAGGCAATTTTGGAAAATAAAAATCTGCCCTTTAATTTACATATTTTTCATTAAATTTAAGTTACCATAGAGGGTGGTGAGTTTTGTTACTACGTTTTCATACATACATGCCATTATACTTTGTAGTCATCTTTCTCCTCTACTGCTCCCTGCTTGATAGTCCATCCAAGTAGCTCCCCAAGTAACCCTCTTTTCTGCTTTCATCTCTTGTGTGCTCCCCTCCCTTAAGATTGCTTCCTTCTTTTCCACAGTTTCTTTTCTACTATCATGAAACACACATACACAGACACATATGCACACACACACACACACAATACCCCCATACACACATGCACACACACGTCTACATAGGTAAAAACTATGCAATATTTATCTTTCCTAGTCTTGGTTATTTCACTTTGCATAATGAGTCATGTTCCATGTATTTTCCTGCAAATGTCATGCTTTCTCTTCAGCTGCTTTAAGTTCCATTGTGTAAATGTAACAGATTTTCTTTAACCATTTACCAGTTACTGGGCATCTAGGTTTGTTCCCTTTCTTAGCCACTGTGAATAGACAAGTAAATCTGTGGTTTGCTTATCTGAGCCCTTCAGGAAAATACTCAAGAGTGGTACAGCTGGACCATATGATAGTTCTATCTTTAGTGTTTTAAAAAATCTTCACACTGACTTACACAGAGCTTTAAAGAATATTCACACTGACTTGAACCAGTTACAGTAGATATGGTTTCTTAGTGTGCATTTGCTGATAGTTTCTCATGATAACAATGTGTATTGTTCCTTTATGGGTTATATATTCCATTAAATGATAGTGTGTGTTTTGCAGTTTCCACATCCTGAGGCTCATGATGCCAATTTGTCCTTCATTATCAATTTTTTTTGTTTCTAACATTTTTTCTTTTAAATTTGGTGATTTTCTTTTAACTTCCACGTTTACCATAAAACTATGTTCCACCAAGATCCCCTAATCCCTGTCTGCCTGTCTGTCTATCTATCTATCTATCTATCTATCTATCTATCTATCTATCTATCTATCTATCTATTCTATCTAATTTATATACTATCTATCCATATCATTTATTTATGATATATCATCTACCATATACTACCCATATAAATGGTCTACTATCTATTATCATCTATCTGTCTGTCTGTCTGTTTTTTTAGAAACTCATGAATTTTACTATGTTATAATCAGCAATCGTTCTTGGTAACTTTGACACTCATATTGTCCCCTACATTAAAGTGTGTGTCCCTTTAAGCATACTTTTATGTATTTTACATGATCTCAAGGGTGTAAAGAAATTTTATTATTCTTTGTCACAAACATGTTCTATGCTCTTCTTGTACTGCCAAGTTTTTAATCTAATTTCTCCTGGGTGAGCTACCAGTATCATCACTTTCATGAGCTTTTAGTAGACAGCCCTAGGAAATAGGTATCTATGAGGAACCTTGAGCTTCATGATTGTCTTGAACTGCATTATAGGCTCTTTCCTTGTTTTTCTCTGTTTCTTCTTTTCTCCAAGAGCACAGGTCCGAGCAAGCACTATGTCAGTGCCACACTCAATGTGCTCTGTGGCGCTGTGACAGTGGAGCAGCCAAGAAGTATTGGAATTTGCACCTAAATCATCTATATTTCTTTAGATGAGGTGTACATAGAGAAAGAATAGAATTGAGGCTTACTTGAGTAGTTCTCCCCAACATCTAGTGGGTTATGTCAGACAAGGAAGACTATTTTCAATTGTTTCTGTTTGTACTCAGTTCTGGTGTTTGTGTTTCCTTTCTCATCTCTGTGATTTAATTTTATGTTTTGAATGCATAGATCATTAACATGTTTCCACATGTCAAAACTTTAAAAAAAGTGTGTGCTCCAAGAACTGTCTTATTCTACTACCGAGTTCACTCTGCATAGGTATATTATTTCATTTTTGAAAATCTTTCCAATGTATTTCTAAAGGAAAATAAGCAGAAATGTGTTTTTTTCAATGCAAAGCATACACAAAACTATGCATAGTATGTGTGTGTGTGCATGAGTGCCATATATGTGGTCCCAATAATCTTTTGTAATTAATTTTTTATGCTTCGAGGTGAGTTGAGAAGGTTCTCCCTATTTTTTCATGTATTTTTCTTTTTGAGGTGCTGGGAGTCAAACTCAGGCAGATGCTGGCTAAGTATCCTGTCCCTGAATGTCACCCCAGGCCTTCCCCTTAATTTTAATTTTTATTATTTCTTTTTGTTTTGATTTTTGATTTTTGATTTTTGATTTTTGAGACAGGGTTTCTCTGTGTAGCCTTGGCTGTCCTGGAACTGGATTTTTTCTAGAATCCTGCCTTCTCAGTTTTAAAATTTATTATTTAAAATATTTTGTGTGTCTATGTGTCTGTGGTCTCTCTCTCACTCCCTCTCTCTCCCCCATCTCTCTGTCTCTCTCTCTCTGTCTCTGTGTGTGTGTGTGGCAATGTGTAAAGGGTAAAGGTGCTCCTCTATGTGTGTTCATGTAAACATGGAGGCCAGAGATAACATCAAACATCTTCTACTGTTTTCACCTTATTTTTTGAGACTGTGTCTCTGAGCTCGGAGGTTCACAGATTGGCTAGACAGGCTATCCAGCGAGCTGCAGGATTTATCTGTCTCTGTGCTGGGTGTTCAAACTCCGGTCCTCATGCTTGTGTAGTAGGCATGGACTAAACTGTTTTCAGCCCTCTGCCTTCTCTCTTGAAGTTTCGCACATATATTAGAATGGACAGGGGTATAGATTTACTCTTACTAATTTTATTGATGTTCGTATTTTTCTAGTTAAAAACTTTGTTTCTGATTCTAAGTCTGGAAACTTCTCTGACATTGACTTCTTTCTTTATTCCCCTCTTCTATGGTTACCAAGTAGATGTTAGCTTATTCTCTATGGATCTTTACTGTTCTTCATATTTCTGTGCTTCCTCTGTGCCATTCTCTTCCAGCTGAGTTTGTTCATTGAGCTCATTGCCATATTCGGCTTTTATTGTTTGTGTCAATACAGTATCTTCAGATCATTTCAACTGTTACTCCTTTGAGGCCCTCAGCATCTTTCTTGTAATGTTATGTCATGTCGCCCCACCTGGTGTGACGTTGAGTTTACGCTACCAACAGCAGAGCCATGCTCTGACTGTCCACTGAGCTGGCTGTCTTCTACCACTCCAGGTTTTCTCGTGAGCTTTGGGATTTTGGCACATTGTTCCTCTGGGAGCAGGAAGGCTCACTTTTATCTCTCTGATGTCAAGCATTTTTGTAGTCATTTTGCCCCCTACATACCAACCTCTGGGCCTGATTTTAGAGTAAACACAGTGACTTAGAGACAGTGGGTTGGTTGCCTGGCTCAGTTCCGTGCCAGGCTGTTTTGGTTGTCCTGGTTTTTGGGGACCATACCAAACCATAGCTGAGCTGCAAAGACAAAACGAGAAGCCTTTCGGTTTTCTAATGCCCTTGCGGTGATTCCTTTATATGATGAACCCGCTAACTCAGACAGCGAGCCCATCCCGCCTGTATAACCCTCTCTCACTGGCCTGCCATTGTGACTTCTGGCTTCTGTCCCTGGACCCCAGTAGATCCTCTTTTAGTTCCTGTCTCAGCGTGCACTTGGAAGGGAACCCTCGAACAGTGCAACAGTGAGGGCTTCCTCCCAGACTCTGGATTAGGCACAAACCACACCCAAACGCCTTTGTTCATAGAGAAAGCCTTTATTAAGCAGGGAAGAAGCAGTTAAAATGACTGCTTTCTGACTCTGGCAGAAAACAGCAGCAAATGACCTTGCAGGTGTAATTTTTAAGAGGCAAAGAAAGGGAGGTCTGTGTTAGAATGGACTAGAATGTAGTAGTAGAGGAGTTAGGGGACTGGGGAGAAGGGGAAGGAGACAATAAAAATGAGTAAGGGGTACTTGTCCAGTACAGACAAAGAGCTGCCTCTGGATAGAGGGAAGAGAGATGTGGAAGGCAAAGTGAGAAGCCCCGTGTTCGGATGAGGTGTTTAATTTTAACTGGACATGTTAATTAGGTGAACCAAACAGGGATTATGAGTGCTGGACTTTAGTAGTCAGCTTCATGAGGAGGAAGTGGCCAAATGAGGGAAAAGACCTTGGTAGCTAGCTTTAGGGATGTTACCTAATGGTTTTTAGAAAGGCACAGGGAGGAAATGAGAGAGAATGGTAAGGCCTGCCACATGCTCGAGAGAGCTAGTGTCCCTTCACACTTATATTCTATTTCTGAACATATAGACATGTGTTTGTAGAAGTTTCTGTCCTACCCGGTCCAATATCTGTTCAGTTCCAAAGAAACACACAGAGGTCTACATTAATTATAAACTGGCTGGCCTATTAGCTCAGGTTTCTTATTAACTAACTCTTACATCTTAACCCATAATTTTTGTCTGTGTTAGCCACGTGGCTTGGTACTTTTTTTATCAGTGAGACATTCTTATCTTGCTTCCTCTGCATCTGGGTGACTAGGGCAGACTGAACCTTTCCACTTCCCAGAATTCTCCTATTCTGGTTGCTCCACCTATACTTCCTGCCTGGCTACTGGCCAATCAGCATTTTGTTAAACCAGTACAAGTGACAAATATTTACAGGGTACAAGACCATTGTCCCAAAATGCCCAAATTCCCTAAATGATTGTTTGTAAATGTGTGTTTACATTTAAAGGTGGATATGTTATAGAGATGAATACTTTTCATTGGTATTGTTCTTGCTTTATTGATAGAAATTTAAGGTCAATTGTATTATATGTATATTTCTGCTCTTGATTAAGGTATTGTGTTTGTCCAGCTAATTTAAAAATGTAATGTATAATTAAGAAATACAGATTAGTAGATAATCATCTATAATAGTCAAGCTTCAAACCTTTCAAAGACTTATAGAATATGGAATCATAGAATTTAAATTTTTTATTTAATTTTTTAAATATTTAAATATTTTAAGAACTTAGAACTTTTAATGACAACAAGACATATCTGCTCCTGGCATCACCAATATACTTCAAGAGGATGATGGGCATTTAAGAGGCTCCTTATGGAGTTGGTTAGCCATTTGGGCAAGAAACTGCTCTTGCCTGGACTGCTTGACGGTATGCTGTATGAGCTGGACATGGAGGATCCACAGAAAAATGACTGCTGAACTTGCCTAACAGTGAGACAGTTCTTCAGGGTTCCTGCTTCCTGAAAGAGTCTTCCAGACAGTCTGCAGAAAAGAAAAGAAAGTGACTGACAAACTTTGAAATTTCCTGCTTCATGGAAAAGTCTGCTGGATACTATGGGCATGTTGGCTGAAGATGGATGCCCCAATCTTATAGAAGAACTTTGGGTGACTGTCCAGGCAGCAAGATGTCTCTGTTAATTCTAGAGATTTGGAAGTTGCTTACAATGCACTTCCTATTAATTTAGGTAATATATCCTTCTGGAGTCTTTGAAGAGTTGAAGACAAATAGTTATAGTTTTCCTTAGTTATGATAAAGAATAAATTAGATATAAAACTTTAGACTCATGAAGATAGGATGGATGATAGAATATTTTCCTTAATTTGCCAAATGTAAGTGGACTCAATATTGTAATTATAATTCTTGCTTGATAACTGTTTTGTTATATGCAATTTTACTTTGTTAAAGTTAAAATTTTCCTTTTTATTTGGACAGAAAAGGAGAAATGGTATGGGAATTCATTCTGCTTATATGTTGCTTTTATTGGTTAATGAATAAAGAAGCTACTTGGGCCTATGACAGGGCAGAATAGAGCAAGGTGGAATTCCAAGCAGATAGAGGAGAAAAAAAGGCAGAGTCAGAGAGATGCCATGTAGCTGCCGAAGAACATAGATGCCCCAGAACCTTACCAGTAAACCACAAGCCTCATGGTAAAATACAAAATAATAGAAATGGGTTATTTTAAGATGTAAGAGTTAGCTAGGAATACACTAGAGCCATTGGCCAAGCAGTGTTGCAATTAATGTAGTTTCTGTGTAATTATTTTGGGTCTGAGCAGTCAGGAATGAATAAGCAGCCTTTGTCTACAGACATATTTAGTTTTAATCCCAACTATCAGACAAGGATATTAAAATATTAATATTAAGTGGTCTGTCTGATGCTTCACAGTTAAGAAGTGACTGCATCTCACACAAATATTCTAGTCTTCAGCTTCTGTAGTTTCCCCATGCCTCCAGGGAGTCTTTCTCTTGTATTCCATTTGTCCTTTTAGTACTTTCATAGATAACTACCATGTTTGGACTTTCTTTTTCAATTTCTACTGTATGCCAGAATATTCTTCTTTCTAAGTGAAAATGGTATGAAAAGGGGTTCTAAGTCCTAAGAAAAATGACCCGTGTTTCGATTGTGGGGCTGGAAATCAGTTTTGTTTGGGGGGTTTTCAACTCTGTTGTGTAACTGTTTCTTCAGAGAGAGTAACACACTGTGCCACAAAGAAGCTCCTAAAGCAGGGAAGGAAACATCTCTAAATAACTCCAGGAAGTTCCTGAAACTGATCAGATTCACTAGGCCACTCCCTGCCAGGGTGTACAATAAAAGCAGAGAGTCCCTCCCTCTCAGGCAGAAGGAAGCTGAGCTGTGAAGAAGATTCTTGGAGGAGAGAAGCTTCAAAGTGGACTGTGGACAGCTGCCTTGAAGAAGTAGAAATCAGTTGAGCTGCCAGCTACAGGGTTAGACCAGAGTCACTTGGAAAGGACACTTTTCAACCTGCTGTGCTGCCTGCAGGCTATGCACGGAGCTCCAGGTTTCCAGTGTTTGTGAACTATCAACCATGCTGGAGTGGATGTAAATGATGTAGCTGTGAGTCATGTCGACTTCCGTAAAGAACTCTCCTACCCACACTGAAGGCTTTAGCAGACCTGAGCATGGCCAACATGGTGCTGACAGGGTTTGCCTTTCACCCTTCTTTCCCTTTCTAAACACCCTTAGATTATCTCCTCCTAAGGCTGACCACGAAGGTTCAGCTATCAAAAGATTAAGATCTAAGATCTAGCAGTCAAAAGCCTCCTTTGGCTCACCTAATTAACTTGGTCAATCAAAATTAACCAATGCATTCAAACATGGGGTTTGCCCCTTTCCCTTTATAAACTGTGATTTGCCTATGGGTCACGTCTGTCTCCTCTCTCTCCAGAGGCAGTCCTTTGTCCATCTGGGGCAAATGTCCCTTCCCCTCTCCCTTGTTCCTTTACCCTTGTTCCTTGTCATCTGTCTCCTGTCTTTATCTCTTATTCCCTGCCCTTTTTTCCTCTGGAGGAAATAAATCTCATTATGCTGAGAATTTGGTCTTGGGTGGTCCTGTGCCGATTCCGGTTCTTTCACATAGTCCTGGAAGTACTCCAATAAAACTCATTGGTTCACCAAGTTGGGCTTTGGTAGTATCCATACTTTGGTTTGTTATAGGCTCCCTGTCTGGGGTTGAGTACACGTGTATGTTGCACCTCCCCAGGAAAAGTTTTATCCTACATCTCCATAGAACATTGCACTCTGTGGCCTGAAGAACCTGTTCAGTCCTGGCCATCTAAGAGCAACTTCAGCTTGCTCCATCCTCATCAAGCTGTTGGCTGCTTCTTAAATACCATATTTGAAAAAATATGCAAGACAGTGTCAAGCCTCCATATAAGAACACTAAAGGTTTATTGCCATGAGCTGAGGCCAGCAGGTTCAATGATTTGGTGGCCCCATATGCGACATTGTCAGGCCTAGGCTTGCTTATCTCTTCTTCAGCTTTTGAAATGTGTAGACTGTAGCTGTGAAGGGTAAGACACTGTAACTAAGGAAAATATGGTCCTTGACATTCAGGAAGACAGCATCTTGGCAAATCTGTCACAATTAGTACCTAGATTCTCAAATAAGAAGCTAAACATAGTCACTTGATGAGCTGATTGGAAAATAAATTACATTATGGTGTGCAAAATGGAAAATTTTACAAAAGAATATATACAAATAGCCAATAAGCATCTGAGAAAATTCATGCTGAAAATCAAATCTGCAAGGAGATGATGCACTATAAATGACAGAATTCAAGAAGATTGACAGCACCAAATGCTAGTGGTGACATGGAGCAACTAGAACTGTCACACACTGCTGGGAGGAGTGACGTGACACAGCCACCAAGGGCTCTGCAGTTTCTTATAAACACAAATGTGTTCATGACCAAGCAATTCTACTCTCTGTTTATTCAGCACAGCCTCCTCCAGGAGGCTTTAACTGTTTCTAGCTGTCTTACTAATGAAAAGTAAGGCCTAGAGACAATGCAAATGTCCACATGATAGCATGAGTGACCCTCAAAGATATGCAAGCTGGAGAAAGTGGATGCAGCAGAAATATATACTGTGAACATATTCATCTAGAAGGTTAAGAACAGGGAGGACTAATCCACACAGCTGTTAGGAAAAGATGGTCTAGAAAAGGACACAAGGAACCTTATGGGGTGATGACGATGGGCATACAGATGCATAAGGTTTTCCACACTCGTGGAATTGCCCAGTTAGGAACTATGAATTAAATGTCAATTAATTAGTGTCTGTGCATGGTGCGCATATGGAGGTCAGAGGACAGTATGAGGGGTTCGGTTCTCTCCTCCTGCATTGTGGGGTCTGAGGAACAAACTCAGTTTCTCAGGGAGGAGGCAAGTGTGTTTCTTGTTGAGGTGCCTTGCAGGTCCTTAGTTGTGCATTTTATTGTGCGTTCACTGTGCCTAAGTTAAAAGTTATCAACAGAGCAATTGATGCATTCCAGAATCTGGAAGGTATAATTTGTGTCCACTGCTTGGAACTGTGAGTTATATTGCCATATCTACACTGAAATGCAAAGGATTGATTTCTTACGATGTGTGTGTGTGTGTGTGTGTGTGTGTGTGTGTATTTGGAGGACGGAGAAGTCATACTTTGTTTTGCATATAAACAGACCCCAGGGTATGAGGACTCAAATGTAGTGTGCCTGAGGTAAAACCACTGGCTCTTCCCAGTTGAGCCACATTGCTATGCCCCAAGCAGAGTGCTTTTAAGAGCTCTGTTGCTCTCCCAGGACTACTTTGCCTAAAATATTTTTCCTTGAAAAAAATATGCTCTGTAGTTAGGCTGTTCTGAAAATGCGTTTGGGGGTTTTTATGTATTTCCTTTCGAAAGAGAGAGGAGCAGAACACTGAAACTGGCAAAGCAGCTTCTAACAAGCACCCTAGCAAGGCGGAAGTATGGTCTAAACTCTTCTGCTCTTTGCCTCACTTCTCTACAGTTTTTGTTTTCAATAGTGAAAGTCCAGGGATGTGTGAAGGGCAGGGATCTGGGGTTGCGGATAAATTAGCCAGTGTTACATAGCTAAGAGTTCCTGGCTCTGAAGTCAGCTAGATTTGGGCTTAAGTATGTTGAACACATTTTTATTACCTCAGGGTCTATTTTTATTTATTTGTGTGTGCTAATAAAAAATACACTAGAAGTTTTGTGTTTATAAACTAAATAGTTCAACAAGAGGGGCGGCTCTGCAGCAAGCAGGCCCAGTTATTATTGCAAGGCTCTGCTGTTATTGCTTATTTTCTTGTCTATTTCTCACACTAATATTCATTTCACCATAATGTCTGTATTTCTTAGCTACAAGTAGCATAGTTTAAAAATAAATGGGTATGTGTGTTTTACTTTTGTGATCTTTTCTCAGTGTTAACACAATAAAAGCATACGATAATTTAAGACAGAATCATTTAGTGACTGAGTCTTGGTCTTTAAACCATTTTGGCTTCTCTTGACATTAATTGATGGCACATACGCTCCTTGTCTGGGTATTAGAGCATGTAATCACTGGAGAGAGAGGAAAAACAATACCAAATCAGCCAGTTTTTGTTGTTGGTTTTCTGTTCGTGAACTCGGTTCTTTAGTCACATTTGAAGAGCTCAGTTTCAAAGCTGAAGACTTAGAGGAGACCCATCAGGGGTTGTCTACGGGGCTACAGCACGCAACCTGGGCCTGATTACCTTAGATTAATGTGTGGGTCCTTTCCCTATCATTGAGATTATGAATACCTTATATGTGACATTTTTCACACTTCCTCCAGTGTCCAGTTCTGGATGTGGCTGTGTGTGTGTGTGTGCTGTAGAGCAAAGAAGATACATGTTGAATTAATGAGGGAGAAAAAAAATCATCATGCAATTGCAGCCAGTCTGTAATAAAGGGTGACTTGCGGTAACATACTACGTGCTATCAGAGCTAGAAAAGATGTGAATGTTCTCTGTGTCAAACTCCTTAAGTCTGGACAGGGAGACAGAAACTATGGTAGATCTTCAAATAGAGAGAGCCTCAAGATGGTCATAGCTGTGACAGAAGAGCTTAGAAATCCAACAGCAAGCGCTCACTGAAGCAACGAAGGAGACAAGAAGACAGAGTGGAGATAGTTCAGAAGCCAAGCTTACGCTCACAATGGCCAGTAACATAAAGGAGATGTGACCATTGCTGGAAACATCACAACTAACCCACCAACCACACACCTCTATGTACTCATGCACACATCTAGAAGGTCCCCCTTCTCTTCCTCTTGAGACTTTCACACACTGCTCTAGAACGCATGGAAGCTTCTTTTCCTAGTCATCCTATAGAGTGGAGGGGAAGGAGAACAAATTGGCAGTGGGTCTGGGTAGGCTCCCAAAACAGACAAAGAGATTAAATCTTAAAGGATACATTGAATTTTGAGATTTGGAGGAGCAAGATAAAATTTTTGAGAAAACACAAACGCACATGACCATAAATCAGAAATCTGTCCTAGAACATTAATGACATTAAATTTTTAGAAGGTCCCATTGGTTTTAAGTTTAAGGGGATGAATCTTCTTCTGCAGTAGCATGGGGATTTGCTTAGAATTCTACAGGCTTGATTTATTTCTGTGTGAAGAACAAAGGAGAATTCAGGGGGAGGTAAACCTCCCTGGTGAGGAGTTGGTGGCTGTTTGGTACTAGGTCACATAACTTGCCTCTGCTTATTAGAACCAATGGACTATATACCTCTCTAAGGAGAAGGCCATCCATCAGTGGTGAGTGACAGAGGGGACATACAGGTGGAAACATGAAAGATGCATTGGCACACGGGAAGGTGGTTTGCACGTCAGTACCTATTCTGGAGAGGCATGCTATTTGGGTTAGGAGATCTGGTCCTTGCCTGGTATTCTCATTTCCTTGCTGTGTGATTTTAGACACAGTGTTAATTAACTTTTCTGGTTTTGAGGAAGATTAACCAAGAGAAAATGGAAGTGTGCACACACATGCTTGGCTCAGTACAGAAGTGCTTGACTTAAGTTTAAAAGCATATTTCATTCGGAGGTGTGTGTGTGGGGGGGGAAGAAATCATAGAACTATGCTTGGCATCTTATCAAGAGGCCAGGCAAGTGCTGCAAGTCCTGACACCGAGCTCTTCAAGTCTGTGTGCACTCTCGTGGACTTTATCTGTGCGCAGCTGCTAAGTGAGCCCCTCACAAGTGATTCCGTGTCCAAGACAAGACCTGTGATGCCTTACATTCGAAAACCAGAGACAGACTTCTATGATGTCCGGCACTCTCTGCAATCCAAACCGATTGATTCCATTTCAAGCATTACAATTTATCTTGAATTTCTCAAGTCCCGAGAGGCAAATTCCAGCGGTTAGAATTTTATAAATGCAGCTGGAGCAGTCATAAACTGTGACTGGCACTTTAAAGGCCAGCAAGCCGATTCCAAACACAGCAGAATATTTGCCTGTTTAGTCCTTTCCTGGTGTATCTTCACATGGGCGAGCACGTGCGTGCACACGCATGCATGAACGGGAGCTGTCCGAATTTGTGCCCGTTCACATGAATTGAGCTTTTTCACATTTGGGAAAGCGATAAGGCTAGGGTCAAGACAGAGAATATGCAAAAGGATAAGAGAAAAACAAAGAGCACATGGCTGGGTTTCATCTTTGCCACTGGTAGGGTGTGGCTGCCTGTTTTTCGTGGGGGTGGGGCAGGTGTGGAACCTGGCAGACCTGTTCAAAAATATTTTGTAAGCTCCGTGGCATAAGCACAGCCCCTGGATGAGCCAGGCTGGCAGTAGTTGGGGAGGGGAACTGCTCCCCACTGCTGCAGCTACGGAAGCTAGCACAGCCTTGGTGTCTGAGGACTTGAAAGTTTCAATGGCTGTAGCCTGAATGTTGCCATCTAACCGTGGATAGGGCAGCAGTGGGGAGGACAGCCCTCTTCTAAGGGTTTGTGGGCCAGAGGGAAGACCTAACAGAAGCTAAGGAGGAGAGGGAGGACCAGGACTGTGGCAGCTGACTTGTTGTTCACCTTGGGCACAGTCTTACTTTGGGAACAGCTGATCAGAGTCTAGGTGCCTTTGTTGTGAACCCCGAGGTGTTTGCCTAGGGAAAGTGATTTTTCCTTTATAGGTCTATATTTTGCATTTGGGTCCTCCTAACTCTAATAGTATTAAACTCCTACAGTTAGTACTTCATTTCCAAGCAAGGAAAGATTTTCAGGAGCTTATGTCTAATTTCTATGGCTAACATCTAGCCATGAAAAGATAAGTTGCTTCCATAGTCTGTGTAGGGCTTGGCAGGTCCAACTGCCGATGGCAGTTTTGTCACTAACTGAGTGACTCGAAGCCATCCTCCACTGTGCTCCTCAACTTTGTGTGTGTACGATGGGCACAGAAACCCTCCTGTGAGCTTAAGAACATGGGAGGCCCACTGTGAACCGCATCAGCTCTTACCGTGGATCCAATGGGGTATTCTAATATGGAATGCCATCAACTCGTGCCTAAAAATGTGACTCGATAAAATACACAAATAGAAATACGAAGAAGTACCCTCAAGCCCTGCCAAAAGGATGGGAACCAAATTCTCCTCACGGTATCGGCTGTCACAGACCCAGGTCTGAAGACGTGATGTTCCGTAGCTGCCAAGCTCCTTCATGTTTCCATTCCAGTCTGCACCCTCTCCTGCGTCATTCTGACAGGAATCTGAAGAAAGTCCATAGGTCTTCTCTACCTCTGCTGCTCAAAAATTCCAACCTAATTAGCAACTTTTGCTTAATCCTAATTAGGCTAAAAATAACTTTTTTCATTCCTAATCAGCCCCTAGAGAAAGCTATTCCTTAACTAAACTTTCTGTCTTTCCCAGAACTGTCATCTTTTCCTCAGATGTGGGTCTAACACTATATTTTCTGTCACATTTTTAAAGAATTACCAGAATTTTTTTTTGCATATCCTCCCTATCTTCCTACCCACCCAACTTCATGTACTCTTCCCCCTCTATTAAAATACACACACACACACACACACACACACACACACACACACACACACACACACACACACACACCAATCAATCAAAGCACGGAAACTAAAAAAAGAAAAAAGGAAAATAACTACACAAAGAAAAACATGGAGTCCTTTTTGTGTTGGCTAACTACTGGATATGGGGAGTGTTATTGATATACCCAATGGCACTCTGTTGGTGAAAACTGATTTTCCCTTTCCAGCATGTATTAGTTGCAAATGTCTTCTTGGTTAGGGGTGGGATTTTGTGTCTCCTTCCCCTGCTCAGTGCTGGATTTTGTCTGGTTTGAACCTTTGCTGGTCTTGCACATGCTGTCACAATCTCTGTGAGTTCATACATGTTTCAGCCCCAAGGACGATGCTATTGCCTAGGAGTTGTCCACCGGGCCTAGCATTTGAGTCCTGTCACCTCTTCTCTCTTGTACTTAGATGCACGGCATTACCTGAAGCCTATCAACAGAGGACTTAGCTGTAAACCAAGACTGTAAAGAGCTGCACTGTTCAATCTTACTGGGATTTAATTTATATACCTAATACTTGAATAAAACACACAATGTAGGTGTTTGATTTAGGACCCTTGATTTCTGTGTCCATTAGCTCAAATGAATGATTTGAGGACTCACACTTAGGCTGCCATCTGTTGCAAGGAGGCTGCTTGTTTGTTCCAGCTGTCTGGCTGGCTTAGACCCAAAATAACCACACAGAAACTGTATTAATTAAATCACTGCTTGGCCCATTAGTTCTAGTTTCTTATTGGTTAATTTTTACATCTTAATTTAACCCATTTCTATTGATCTGTGTATCACCATGTGGCAGTGACTTACTGGGTAAAATTCCCAGCATCTGTCTCTGACAGATCCATGGTGTCTCTCTGACTCTGCTTTCTTCCTCCCAGAATTCAGTTCTGTCTTCTCCGCCAACCTAAGTTCTGCCCTATCAGGCCAAGGCAGTTTCTTTATTCATTAACCAATACAAGCAACACACAGAGGGGGCTCCCACATCAGCCATCTAACTTGATCTCAGTATTTGCTGCTATACAATCATATCAGATGCTATCTACTGAAGACATGCTTCAGCTTGAGCTGTAGCTCAGTGGTAGAGTCCTTGCCTACAATGTCCAAGAACCTGGAGTCAGTGCTCAGCACCAAAACAAACAATAAAAAATAATAATACTTCCTTAAGATTTAGAATAAATCATCTGTAAAATCACATGAAATTAATTTAATGATGGGATTTTGAATTCTTTTTATTTCCTTGGGATATTATAAATTTTGTCCAGAGTTCCAAATCTATTGTTAGAACTTATAAATAGTATTATCTTAACATTTTGCAGATCTCCTTCCTGTTGGTAATAAAAATCCATGTCAGGTGGTGGTGCACACCTTTAGCCCCAGCACTTGGGAGGCAGAGGCAGGCGGATAGCTCAAGGCCAATCTGGTACAGAGAGAGTTCTAGAATAGCTAGGGCTACGTTAAGAAACCCTGTCTCAAAAAAGCCAAACCACAAACAAACAAACAAAAAAGAAAAAAAAGCACATTATTTTTCACATGCTTTGATTTGCTCTTCCTTTCTTCCCCAAAATTTCAACTTACTAGTCTTTTCAAAGAAATACTTCTCAAGGGTTTTATTTTTATCATTTTGCATTTTAATGTTTATTTCCTGTTTAGTCTGCTTTTACTGTGATTTCAAAGCATTTTAAGTGAGATTAATAGTTAATTTGTTTTCAGTATTTCTTGTTTAATACTATTTACTTTTAAGAACATGCAAATGTCCTTTATTACTTTGGCTACAACCTACCACTTCTGACATGTGAAATTCTTGATGTCAGTCATTTATAACTGGCGTTTGATTATAGAGGACCTGAATATTTCCAAGTGGATCATCTTGGAGGTGACAGCCATCCATTGTTACTAATTACTAACAGTATTAAAGAAATTCTGATCTTCATGTCATTTTTTGTGCTAGTAAATATACTACCATTTCTTTGTAGCTCAAGAAAAGGTCATATTTTTGTGAATATGAAAAATACTTAAAATAATATGTATCTATGCAAATATGTATTTCTTATTAGTTAAATTATTCAGGTCCTTGTTTGCCTTGGGCCACTTAAAATGTCACTGACAGAGATGAATTAAAATCTTTCACTGTCTTTGTTTCTGTGTTTAGAATCTGTGTTAATTAGGAACGTACAGTAATCATAGTTTTATTTTCTTTGTTAATTATGTTGTCAATTTAAATTATTCTTCTTTGATACTTTCAGGTGCCATGAATTCTTCTTCATATATTAACATTAATACATTTGCCATTTTAAACATTAACCAGGCATATTTTTATAATGTTTCCAGTTTCAACCTTTCTGGGTCTTTTTGCCTTGGGTATCTCTTCTGTAAATAACACATAATTAAACTTCACTTTTCATTAATGCCTTCTTAGTCTCTGGTTTATTGTGAGATTAGGTATTCCAATCCCTTTCCTTTGATAAATGGCATTCTGCAGTTGTGTCTCAAAATTACTTCCTGTTTATGACAAGAGGCAGCATGGTGTACTGTGGCATGGCCTTGCTTAAACCCTCGCTTGGCCTTGCCCACTGTTTGATATTAGTAAATTGCATTAATTTTCTGGTCTCAGTTTGCTCATCAACAAAATAAGAATGACTGGAATATTGTTTCATTTACTGAATTCATTTATTTGCTTTTGGGATCTTGGAGATTATCACATGTGAAATATCCAAAAGTGCTGGCAGAGAGTGAGCCAAGTCACCATGGCTATATCGTCATGAGACTTTCCGCCCACCCCAGCTTGTTGAGCCAATCTTTATTTTTATCCCTTTTCTTCGAGGATTTTGGAAATGGCGCATCAATTTTTTATTATAGCAGTTTCCTGTGCACATAGGATATATAGTTTTTCTTTTATTGAAAATAGATTTTTCTATAATATATTCAGATTATGTTTTTTTTTCACCATGTACTCCTCCAAGTTCCTTCCCACATCACCTCCCTTCCAGGTCCACCCCTTTCTGTTTCTTGTTAGAAAATTAACAGGCTTTTAAGGAATGATAATAAACTATAATGAGAGAGCAGAAACAAAAAATCAGAATAGGACAAAACAAACAAGCAGGTAAAGAGCCCAAAAAAGGAACAATAGATAGATATAGATGCAGAACTGCACTCCTTTGCGCATCCAGTAGTCCTGTAAAAACACAAAACTGGAAGCCATAATATATATCAAATATCTGCTGTTAATATATACCCTAAACCTGCTGCTCAAAATAAATGAACAAATAAGTGAATGTGGTTTTTTTGTTGTTTTTTTTTTTAAGAAAAATCCTGATCCAACATTATAAAACAAGGAACTTCCAAAGACTCCATTTTTATTTGTTTTCTGTTTGCTATTTGCAATGACGTGGGGGCCTACCCTTTAAGAGTAGTTTGTTTCCCCAATAAGATTCTCTAGGAGAAAACTTATTTTTCATTTGTAAGTGATTATCAAATGGAGATAGATTCTGAGTTAGGGATGGGGACGTGTGGCCACGTCTCCTGTCAGCCCTGGGGCACCATCTGGTGCAGACCTGTGCAGGCCTTGTGTGTGCTGCCTCCGTCTCTGTGAGTTCCTATGTGCCCCAGTGAATATAGAAGACTGTCGTTGGGCGTGATTGCATTGCTACAATCTTTTGCAGACAATTAGTATTTGGTTCTCCTCAAGGTTTCTGGGCTCTCTAGTCTCAGGTTCTTGGTCACTCAAGTAGTGTCAGATATGGGTTCCATGGAGTTGGTCTTCAATAGAATCGGGTATCAGTCGATTACTCCCATGTGCTTTGTGCGACCATTGCACTGGCATATTAGTGGGCAGGTAACCACTGCTAGTGATCAGAGGCTCAGTGCCTGGGTTGGTGCTTATGTTCCCCTTACTCCATGTCCTTGCTATTATGAGCTATCTTTTTTAAAAATTGATCTTGGCCATTCTGACAGGTGTAAGTTAAAATCTCAAAGTAGTTTTGATCTGCATATCCCTGATGGCTAAGGATGTGCTTCTCAGCCATTTGAGTTTCCTCTTTTGAGAATTCTTTGTTTGTATCTGAGCCCCATTTTTAAATTGGATTATTTGCTTTTTTTGGTGTCTAGTTTTTGAGCTCCTTATATATCTTGGATGTTAACTATCTATTGGATGTGTAGTTGGTAAAAATCTTTCCCCATTCTGTGGGATGCACTTTGTCCTATTGCTGTGTCCTTCACTGTGGAGACACGTGTGGAAGTTGATCTTAGTGCCTGTGCCGTCAGGGTTGTGTCCAGAGAGTCATTTTTCTGTGCCAATGAATTCAAGGCTGATTCTCACTTTCTCTTCTATGTGATTCAGTGTATCTGGTCTTATGTTGAGGTCTTGGGTCTATTCAGAGTTAAGTTTTGTGCAGGGTGTTAAATAAGTATCTATTTGGTTTCTTCTTCATGGAACCATTCAGTTTTTCCAGCACTATTTGTTGAAGACACTGTCTTTTTTTTTCTAGTGTGTATATATATGGCTTCTTTATCAAAAATCAGGTGTCCGTAGGCATGTAGATTTATGTCTGGGTTTTCAGTTCTATTCCATTGATCAGTGTGTCTGTTGTGCCAATACCAGGTTCTTTTTATAGCTCTGTATTAGAATTTAAGGTCAGGGCTAGTGACTCTTGTAGCAGTTGCTTTATCATTCAGGATTGTTTTAGATATTCTGTGTGTTTTGTGTTTCCATATGATGCTGAAAACGGTCTTTTTAAGAGCTGTAAATAATTGTGCTGGAATTTTTATGGGGATTGCGTTGAATTTGTATATTGATTTTGGTAGAGGAGTATTTTAATATATTACTCCTACAAATCCATGAGTATGGGAGATCATTCCCTCTTCTGATATCCTCTTTAAGTTCTTTCTTAAATCTTAGGTTTTTTTTTTTCATCATGTAAGTCTTTCATTTGCTTGGTTAGAGTTACCCAAATTCATTTTATATTATTTGTGGTTATTGTGAAGGGTGTGGTTTTCTTGATTTCTGTCTCAGTCTATTTGTTATTTGAATATAGGAAGCCTATTGATTTTTTGTGAGTTAATTTTTTAAGTATTTCTTTGCTGAAAGTCTTTATCAACTGTAGGAGTTTCCCACTGGAATTTCTAAGTTCATTTATGTGTTCTATAGTTTCATCTGCAAAGAAAGATACTTTAACAGCCTCCCTTCTAATTTGTATCTCCCTTGATCTCTTTTAGTTGTCTTATTGGTCTAACTAAGGTGTCAAGAACTATATTGAATATGTATGGAGAGAATGGACAGTCTTGTCTTGTTCCTGATTAGTGGAATTGCATTGAGTTTCTCTCTACTTAAGTTGATGTTGGCTATGGACTTGCTATAAACTGCCTTTATTATGTTGTGATATGTTCCTTCTATCCCGAATCTCTCCAGTACTTTTATCATGAAAGAGTGTTAGACTTTGTCAAGGGCCTCTTCTGCATCTAATGGAATGACCATGTGGTTATTATCTTTCAGTTTGTTTATGTGGTAGATTACGCTTATTAGTTTATGCATGCTAAACCATGCCTGTATCTCTGGGGTGAAGCCTTCTTGATTGCAATGAATGATCTTTGTGATGTGGTCTTATTTTATTGAGAAGTTTTGCAACCTTGTTTATAAAGGTAAATAAAGATAATTGTCTGTAATTCTTTCTTTTTTGGGTCTTTGTGTGGTTTTGGTCCTAGGGTAACCGTGGCCTCATAAAATAAATTAGGCAAAGTTCTTTCTGTTTCCGTTCTGTGGAATAATTTGAGGAATATTCGTATTAACTCTTCCTTCAACTCTGGTAGAAATCTGTGATAAAAACCATTTGCCCCCCCTTTTTTGTTTTATTTTATTTTGCTAGGAGAATTTTAATCATGGCTTCTATTTGACTAGGGATTATTTGTCTCTTTAAATTGCTTTTCTTACCTTGATTTAACTCTGATGGGTGATATGTATTGAGAAAAGCACCCATTTCTTTTACATTTTCTGATTTGGTATAATACAGTTTTTTGTTTTTTGCTTTGTTTTGTTTTATTATACGGGGTTTCTCTGTGTATGCTTTGCTGTCCTGGAACTGGCCCTGTAGACCAGGCTGGCCTCAAACCCAGAGATTCACCTGCCTCTGCATTCCTAGTGCTGGGACTAAAGGCGTGTGGTACCACTGCCCACTTAGAAGTACAGGTTTTTTTTTTGTTTTTTTTTTTTTAAAAAAAACATGTCTTTATGATTCCCTGGATATCCTCAGCATTTGTTGTAATGTGCTCCTTTTCATGTCTAATTTTGTTAATTTGTATCTTCTCTTTCCTCCTTTTAGTTAATTTGGATGGGGTTTGTCAATCTTACTGATTTTGATATACATTTTAAAAAATCACCTTTATTTTTTTATTTTTTTTCTGATTTAACTTTTAAAATTTATTTATTTTTTACTTAAAAGACTCTATTTTCTCATTTTACATACCAATTCCAGTTTTTGCTCCCTCCCTCCACCATCCCCTCCACCTCATCCCCCACCCACTCCTTAGACAAGGTAAGGCTTCTCATGGGAAGTCACTAAAGTCTAGAACATTGCTTTGAGCCAGGACCAAGGCCCTCCCCACTATATCTAGGCTGAGCAAGGTATTCCTCCAAAGAGAATGGGTTCCAAAAAGTCAGAACAAGCAGTAGGGATAAATTCTGGTCTCATTGTCAATGGTCCCACAGTCTGCCCCAGCCATGCAACTGTCACTCGCATCCAGAGGCCCTAGTTTGATCCTATACTGGTTCCTTCACTGTCAGGCCAGTCTCAGTGGGTTCTAATTAACTCAAAGGTCAGTGGTAAGTACCTTTATCACCAAACCATTTCTCCAGCTCAAGCTACTTATTTTTGTATACTGATTTTGTATTCCACTCCTTGCTAAAACTATTATTCAAATCCAACAGTTCTGGGAGAATCTTTATGGTCTTTGAAATGTTAATCTTCAAATGGAGATGATTTGACTTCTTCATTTCCTATTTGTATCACTCTTCTTTCTTCCTTTTGCCTCATATATTTCACTAAGATATCAAACACTATATTGAACATGATAGTGGCCATTAATAACCTTGTCTCAACCCTGGTTTTAGAAAACAATGTATGGAAAAAAATAACCTTAAAAAAAAAGAAATGCAATGATGTAACATATACAAATCAGTAGATACAAAATATCATATAAAAAAGGGTCAAGAATGAAAACTGAACAATCATCTCAACACTTACAAAAAAAGCCTTTACTCAAACCCAATGTCCTTTCATAATGAAAGTCATGAAACACTAAGAACAGAAGATCATACTTCAACATAGGTTGCCTACATACAACAGAACCATGACCACACAACAAGTTTGGTAAAACTGAAAAATCACCTTTATTAATGTATCATTTACATGTAACACTCACATGTCATTTTAAATGATATATTTTAATAAATTTTGCTAAGATTCATTCCATGAGAACAGAATAGCTTGTGGTCTTTTGTGGTATAATATTTGCCACAACTATCTACATATATCCAATGATTTTAACTCCTGTTAGTGAAATAAAACTATCCTAAATTTTTTCTTTTTCCTTTCACTTGGTAAACCTGGGATTTTGGATATAAATATGTAGGGATCAGGCATCAGGAGTTATGTATAATCTAGATTTTCTATTTTCTCTATTTTCCTGCATTCATGTCTCTTATATATTATTTAGTATTTGACTTATTTTCTTTATGCTTCACACCACATAGTCAGCAGTGAATTCCCTTTGAGCCCTGTGCTGCTGGAGGCAGTGATATGTCCATGCTTGCCATTTGTGGTATGGATTCCATGTTTTTCTTTTCTTCTAAGTTTTTGCTTTCCAGAGTTGCCTGCTAATAATAGGGGAATTCGTGATAATATAAAAGGGAAGTGACTTTCTTGTAACCATTACTCTCAACTCCTCGGTGTCTACAAAGAGAAATAGAAACTCAGAGTATAGATATGAGCTGGCCTGCAGCCCTTGTTCTGCCTGGCTGCATGTCTGAGCTTGTCTGTTCCTATGGATCCTCCAACTCTTTTCATAGCTTATACTGCTTTTGTTTGAAGCAGTTATAATAAAGGCCCATCCCAACTTAGGTGGATGGAAATCAGCATAAACCGTAAGAATTAATATGAAAATAACAAAATTACTAATCCCACAGTCACTTCATGCAAGACAACATTTTAAGTGCATCAACCATTATTTATGGGTTGTTCTTTGTTTACAATTTTTTTAACATCTAACATCTATTTCCTGTTTCTCCTTCTAAGTTTTGGTCTACTTTTGTTAAATAGATGAACACAATTTAATTTTGCTTACTACACTTACTTTCTCTACATTCATGAGTCAGTTGAATGATGAAGTTACAGACTAGAGACAGTAACCCTTATGTTACAGTCTTAACACATTGTGCTTTAGAGCCAAACTGTATAATGAAGAGAAAGGACATAGGAGAAGAGAGGGAGATGGGGGTGGGCAGTTGGCAAAAGCTAGTTGAGTAAAGAGACAATGGGGAAATGAGTGAAGGTAAAATTTCCATATGGGAAATTTAGCAGCCTCTAGTTCAGTTTCAGTTTCTGACCCTCCTCAAAGGATTCAAGAGCTCTACAAACAAGATTAATTGAGCAGGCTTTAACATTCAGAGAGTTCTGGCTGAGGTGACCTTACGGATAAGAGCCAAGTGAACAGGAAGAATATTAATTCTGGTTTTCAAAGAAGTGGATTTTCCTAAGTTTATTGAAGAAATGCCCCATTCCTGTTCCCTGTTGTATGTGTTGTTTCTGCGAGCTGAATAAAATTATCTCCTGTTTTGTGGGTGGTCAGGGTTTTAGTGAAACAAGCTTTATCCAGATGCCCAGAAACAGCCATTTAAATACTGGAATTGGATGTAAACTTCACATGGTCTCTTCCCCAGGGCATGTGGATGAATTGTGGAAAAACAGGGGGAGCTCTCTGTGTTGGGACTCACGTTACTAATTTCTAATAGCTTACATTTTGAGAAAGCAAAGTCCAAACTCTGAATAGCAATTTCTCCTTTTTATAGAGGCATTTGGTTTGCAAAGGACATGCAATCCTAGTTTCCTGAATTAATCAAAACTTTTTCCTGCAAAAGAAACAGTGAGAGAAAGAATGGGGTCCAGACAGCTCTGGGATTCTGTCCTTCAGTCTACTCTCTTCCGTGATTTGTTCATTTTATCAATTTAGCATTTGAATTTTTCTAACAATATAGCCCCTAAATGTGCTGAGCTCCATCTACTGTATGCTTTGACATAGGCTTTACCAAAAACCATCAGAGTTAATAAAGCACTGAAATCGATGGTATATACTGCGTGGGGGTGGGGAAGGTATGGGATGAGATTAGCAGAGGTGGACCTCACTGGGCCTGAGTAAGCTGGATGAATGGTTGTTTGGGGCCCATGATGGAGGCGACACTCCTTCCAGACCACCCAGGAGAAGAGCAATTCCCAGTACCGTTTGACCTTTCTTAGACTACCTCAGATATTCCATAACTGTTCCCCCCTCCTCTTTGCATCCCATATTTAAAGCATCGTTGTATATGACATCACCTTCCCTGCTCTATGATTCTCTGCTAAATGGTGCTTCAGTTAGGTTCAGGCTGACATGGGTGCCCTAAGGCCTGAGCTTGGAGCAGGACTTTCAATTCATCATCCTGAAGGCCTGCCACCTCCCCACCACCCTGTCTGCATCTTTGGTCTGCATCATTTGTCTGATGCAGGTCTGTCAGCAGTGGCACAAAGGACCACCCAGGCATAATTAATTTTTTTCCTCAATGTCACTTGTACTGGCAGCCAATCTCTCAAAGAGGAAGTGCTTTAAACTTGGGTGCTTTCAGAGATGACAGGTGATGCTGGAGATCTGAGAGGTGTGAAACTACCTAACATCCCTTGTAAAGGAGAAGAAACTTCAGGCTGTCACTCAGTCCCAAAACCTCCCCTTTTCAGTTGGAGGTAGATACAGCTGTGGATGTCCTGGGGGTGGGGGTACAGGCTGGGAAACATCAGGAAATGATTGCTATCGGTTGTGTAGATGTTCCCTCACTTCCTAGACATATTATCCTTGTCATGTGTATTGATTGTACAGAGAGGCTAGCTGCTGAGAGAGGGTGATGGAAGAGAGGCCGTATCAAGGTGAAACGGAGACTTGATCTACACTGGCTGCTGCCTCATTTGTCATGGATGCCTGCAAGTCTCTCTGAGCAGTGCAACTCAACCCTCTTTACCTTTTACTTGCAGTCCTATGAGCAGTTGCCTGAGAAAGGCAGGTTCCGCACCAATGACTGACATGATTTCTAATTGAGGCAAATGAGTGTTGAGTCACAGACATTGGTGACTTGGTGGCATATTCTTTCCTTGTCTTTGTGTTCAGAGTAGCTTATCATATAGATGTTTAGGAAAAATCTTTGCTGTGCTGACTGTTGGAGACCTAGACGGAAATAAGACAGCCAGCGCTCTTGAGGAGCCTTTGAATTCACGAGTGTTTCCTATTCCATCAGCATCCATTCTTTAAAACTGGCTAGGCTCTCTCACTTTCCTCTCTGGGAAACCTCCCCAATTATGGGTGGCTCTTGCTTTGTGCTCTGCATTAGGGAAGACCTGTGCTTCCTATACCAGGCTCCCGGTTGCTTCTGGTAAAAGGACAGTAGCCTCTTTTCAGCTCTGAATCCCCACTGAGGTAAGCAGAGACTGAGGATCTAGATGCTCTATCTACAGGAGGAATCGCAAGACTTGAGTCCGATCCCTCCTTTTTCATCCATGTTGGGACACACTGATCTTTAGAGGAAATTGTCTGGTGAAGGAAGATGTAGAGTCAGCTAATGGCATTTGGTCAGGGTCCAAGTCAGTATCTGACTTGCACTTGGCATAAATTACCTGATTTCTCTTATATACTACAGGAAATGGGTAATACAGAGCTAAAACCACCCGTGGCTTACTAATTCCTTGCTTTCATAAGCATATTCATCTGGCAAACATTTGCAGAAGACCGTCGGCGTGAGAAGCTTCCTCCAGGAAGCTCCAATGCGCATCTCACGTCTGTCCAGCGAAATGCTTTCTCACCTAATGTAGCCTGAGGCGGCTTTCTAGAAGCAGTCAGAGTGTCAGTTCCTGTGCACTCCCATGCACACAGTGGCTATTGTTCAGCATGTCCTACCTTCCCCCAGTGGGGAGCTCAGAGTGTGACCCCTCACAGTGTCTGTCACTGGTCTCAACCCACTGGATGCCTGGTAAGCACGCATCACACTAATTATCCTTCCTTCTTTTATAAACAGTCCTATAGAGGCTAGAGAGATGTTTCAGTGGTTAAGGGCACTAGTTGCTCTTGCACTGGTACCCACAAAATGGCTCACAACTGTCTATAACTCCAATTCCAGTCTTTTCAGCACCCTCTCGTGGCCTCCAAGAGCACTAGGCACACACATGGTATATATACATACACACAGACAAAAGATTCATTCACATAAAAATAATTAAATCTAAAAAATAAAAAAAGCAAAACAAGGTCAACAGTCTATAACAACAGAGCTCAAATATTCTTGTCTTAGTCTTCTTGTGAGCTTTAAAAGTATTTTGGATGCCAGAGGGTTTTTTCTTACCATTTTGTACCTATTCATATTTAATGTATCAGAAATTTTGAGAAAAGGAGAACATTGACTAGTCACTTATTTTTGTTATTAATCATAGCATTATATTACATTTTGCAAATTTCTTGAAATCTGAGTTATTGAAGACAAATCTGCCTTCTTTGATATCCAGTCTGCAGCCATGTTTTGTTTAGTTTAAGTAGATAAAAGAACCACTGCTTTATACATGTTTGTAGTTGGAAAATGGTGGGGCTTTTAGTAATGTTTTGAGGTATTTGTAGGCAAGATTTTTGTTATTGCACCAAAATGCCATGAGACAGAGCCACTTAAGTATTGGCTGCTGTAGTAAAGAGGAGCGGAGCTGGCTGTGTCCCACCGCCCGGTTAGCTTATACCCGGAATAACCACACCAAAATTATATTAATTAAACACTGCCTGGCACATTATATCTAGCCTCTTCTTGGCTAACTCTCACATTGCTTTAACCCATATCTAGTAACCTGTGTATCACCACAGGGTCGTGGCTTACAGGGAAGATTCTAACCTAAGTCTATCTCAGGCCAGAAATTCATGGCATCTGCCACACTTTCCTTTATCCCAGCATTCTGTTCTGTCTACTACACCCACCTAAGGGCTGGCCTATCAAAAGGCCAAGGCAGTCTCTTTATTTAACCAATGAAAGCAACAGAAATACAGAATGACCTCCTACACCATTTTCCCTTTTTTTTGTTTGAACAAAAAGGAAGGCTTTAACTTTAACATAGTAAAATTACATATAACAAAACAGTTATCAAGCAAGAACTACAGTTACCATATTTATATCTATTTTATCTTTTATCATAACAAAGGAAAACTATAACTATCCATTTTTTAACTCCATCAAAGACTCCAGAAGGATATAATATTACCTAAATAAACGAGAAGTAAGCAACTTTCAAAACTCTAGAAGTGACAGAGACATCTTGCTGCCTCTGCCTTCGACAGTCACCCGAAGTTTTTTTTGTATTGTTGGGGCATCCATCTTTGGCCTTTAGGCCCGTAATATTTCGTGGACACTTTCATGAAGCAGGAAATTTTAAAGACAGCTTAGTCACTTTCTTTTGTGTCCTGTAGAATACCTTGTAGACTCCTTTATGAAACAGGAACCCCAAAGGATCATCTCACCTTTAGGTAAGTTCAGCAGTCCTCTCTCTGCAGGTTCTTCGTGTCCAGTTTATGCAACAGTCCAGGCAAGAGCATTTTCTTGCCCAAATGGCTAACAAACTCCATAAGGAGCCTCTTTGATGCCCATCTTCCTTTTGAAGTAGCTGGTGCTGCCAGGAGCAGACATGTCTCATTGTTATGAAAAGTCCTAAGTTATTAAAACATTAAATGCCATATTCTGTCATTTTTGAAAGATATGAAGAATGTCTATCTAACTGAAATATACCTCTATATATCTAGAAAATCTAACTAACATGACTACAAGCTTGACTATATCAATTATTATCCATTAATAACCTATGTTTTTTAATTATACATTACATTTTTAAATTAACTACACAATCACAATACCTTAATAAAGATCAGAAATACATATATATAACAAAATTTACCTTAAATTTATATCAATAAAGCAAAATTTATACCAATGTAAATTATTCATATCTATATCAGGCTGCATTGAGTTATCTGGAGCCAGGCAGACTGGAGAACATTTCCTATTTGTTATATTACAGCTCATGAGCCCACCTTACCTTGTAAATGAGTATTTCCTCCATACATAGTGTTGTGACACTATGAATTGGTCATTTGGAAAATATTGCTTCACTGCCTCATGCCAGTCTTTCATATTTGCACCATTTATTCAAATATTCAAATGATTCCTATTTCAGTATAATCACTGGCCTTGTTACAAAAGGTATATGTGTTTGGAAGCTATTCAATCTTTTAAAGGTATTAAATACTTACATGTTTGGTTTATTGTGGAAAAAAATCTGCAGTCAGGGTTTTTCATCAGGAAAACCAACTTTCTAAATAACCACATGAAGACTTATTATTAACTATAAATGTTCAGCTTAGAGCTTAGGCTTGTTACTAACTAGTTCTTACATCTTAAATTAACCCGTATTTCTTATCTAAGTTCTAACATATGGTGGTATCATTTTTCAGCACTGCAAGTTAATATCCTGCTTTCTCTGCATCTGATGGGCAACTCCACCCTTCTTCTTCTCAGCATCCTCTTGGTTTGACTCTCCTACCTAACCTCTTCTGCCTAGCTCTTGGCCAGTCTGATCTTTATTAACAATGAGAGCAATACAGCTTCACAGTGTACAAAAGGAAATATCAACTGTCATCAGAATAGAATGCTCTAGTTTATTTTTTATTGAAAATAGATTTCATTCCCCATATAATATATTCTGATTAGTTTCCCCTTCCTCAACTCCTCTCAGATTTTCCCCATCTTCCCCAAATCCACACCCTTTCTTTCACTCATTAGAATACAAACAGGCATCTAAAAATAATGTTAATAATAAAATAAAATAAAAATAATAAGATAAAAGCAAACTAAAACATTACAAAAAAATAGCAGAAAAAAGAGCCAAAGAAAAAGTATAAGAAATGCATGCAGATGCAGAGACACACATATTTGTGCACACAGAAAGCACATAAAAACAAAACTAGCAATCAGGTATAAGCAAAATATATGTAAGGAAAGAAAAAAATCTAGCTCAGACAAAGCATTATGAGACCAAAACAAACACAAAAGCAAACAAACAACAAAAAAAACCAAATCCTCAAAAAAATAGCATTGAGTTTATTTTGTGTTGTTCATCTACTACTGTGCATGGGTCCTGCCCTTAAATGTGGTTCATACAGCCAGGGGGACTCCCCTGGAGAAAACTAACTTTTCCCTTTAGAGTAGTTATCAATTGGAAATAGCTTCTGAGTTAGGGATGTGGGCTTGTGTCTACTTCTCCTCCCAGCTCTACGACCCCAGCTTGCTTAAACCCACACAGGCTCTGCATATGCTGCCAGTCTCTGTGCATTCATACGCACATCGGTTCAGCCGTATTTAGAAGATCATGTTTCCCTGGTGTCTTCCATCCCCACTGGCTCTTACAGTCCTTCTGCCTTCTCTTCCACAGAGTTCCCTAAACTCCAAAGGGAGGGATTTGATGGAGACATCCCGGTTAGGACTGAGTATTCCAAAGTGTCTTGCTCTGTGTACACTGTCCAGTTGTAGGTCTGTGTATTTGCTTCCATCTCCTGCAGGAGGAAACGTCTCTGATGATTTCCTGATAATGACTGAGCATACTGATTGATGAGCATAGGAGGACGTAGTTATGAGTCATTTTATTGCTACGTTCCTTTGGCAGAGCAGCAGTATTTGGTTTTCCCCTAGGTCTCTGGACTATCTAGTCTAAGGGTATTGTCTACCCAGGCAGTGTTAGGCATAGGTTCCATCTCATGGAGTGAGCCTTAAACCCAATCAGATAGTGGTTGGTTACTCCCACAACTTTTATGCCACTATTGCACCAGTGCATCATGTAGACAGGTCACCATTGTAGACTGAAGGGTTTGTAGCTGGGTTGATGCTTACCTTCACCCTCTGATAGTGTGCAGAGTACCTTACAATACCATGAACACTAGTCAGTAGCGGTGAAGGCTATAACTGCTAAGCACCAGCTTTGCTTCTCTGTGTTCAGTGATTTATGTAGGTATTGTCTTCAGCAATAGGTCCCTGCTGTCAGTGTGTGGAGACCAACCTAGAGTCTCTGCAACAGCTGGGGCTGTTCAGGGGTTAACACAGGGCACCATGGTACTCAATTAGATGTAACTTGTTCCCAGTAGTAAAGCTTCATTTGGTCATGATAGATGTCCAATTGGGGTTCTGTCTACCCCACTCTTTGGCATTACGATTTATCACTTTGTATACATATATAATTCAGGAAACTTCTACTGTATTAGGTCTCCATATGACCCCTCAAATGGCCCTTGATTTTAGCTGTCCCTTCCCATATTTCCTCCCTCATCTCCCTCTTTCCTCCCTTTCCACATTTGATCTTCCCATTCTACCCCCATCCATTCATAACTATTTATTCTAGTTATCTTCCTAGGGAGATCCTTCCCTCTTCTCTAGCCCCTTACTGTATATGTAACCTCTATGGTAATATGAAATTTAGCCTGCTTGTAAAGAACTTAGCAGTTAACAAACCTTATTTTTTTGGGGGGGGGTCTGGGCTATCTCACTCGGGAGATTTTTTCTATCTCCACCAATTTACTTGAGATTTTCAAGTTTTCATTTTTTTTTAAAAACATCTGAGTAATGCTCCATTGTGTAAATATTCCACATTTTCTTTATCCATTAATCTTTTGGCATATAGATAATTTGTTTCCAATTCCTGGCTATTTTGCATAGAGCAGCAATGAACATGGTTGAGCAAGTTTCTCTGTAGTAGGATGAAAATTCCTTTAGGTGTATACACAAGAGCAATATAGACGGAACTTGAGACAGATCTATTCCCAGCTTCTTGAGGAACTGCCACACAGTTTTCTATATTGCCTGAACCAGTTTGCAGGACCACCAAAACCACACACGTTTAATGAGCAATTGTCATTTGCTCTTCCACATCAATGTGATATTCCTTGAAGATGAAGCTGTAGGCCACTTGTACATCACTTATCCTTGGGACAACTATATCTTCCAGTACACCAATGTCCTCCCTACAGTTTCCACTTTATTACGAAATATAAAAGCATGGATACTCGAAGTTCCAAATTTCATTATCTAAATGATAGCTGCTTTATTAAAGATAATCTAAAGAGAAGGCCATTTTCTGCTTTCACTTTCCTCCTGGTGATGAAGACAGTCCAGGGTGGTTTTGCTGCCTTAGTGCACACTGAGGCTCCAGCAATCTGATCTGATATTGCTTTTACACATCAGTGCAGATGGAATCATATGAAAAATAGATCAAATTTTAGCATCACTGAGACATAGTCTTGACCTTATGAATTCCCTGGATGGGTCTCAGAAATCCCCAGGGATCCTGGAATCACTTATTGAGAAACGCCCACCTACACAATTGGTTGCTGTTCTACTTCTCTTCATGCTCATTTTAAAAGTCATTCTATATTGACTTATCCAAAAGGCCTATGTCTGCTAGATGAGAACTGAAGATTTGTGGGAGAGACAGGACCATGCTTCACTGCTTTCTGCAGACTTATTCTGACCTTGGCTTAGATTTTATGACTTTTGGTTTATGAGGTCCACAGAGCAAAGACTCAATAGTTGAGTTTCTCAACCATGAGGTACAGAGGGGAAAAGAGGCTGAGGTGAAGGAAAATAAAAGAGGAAACAAAATGTGATACAGCAAGAAGGACTAAAGAAGAGAACACAGGAGAGGAGCAAAGGAGGGAAAGAGCCATAAAAGAGAGGAAAGTAAGGTGAGAGAGGACCCAAGGGCAGTAGGAAGGGCCATGAGACAGACTTGGGACCAGCAGGACCTACCTGCCTTGTTCTTTGCAATACTTAATGACTTCTCTGGGTCTCCCATTTCCCCTCCTAGAAAATGAGAGTCCTAGAAGGTAGAGAAATGGACTGGAGATAGACAAGAATACTAGAGTTCATCCCAGTTGCTCAGGCCTGTAATTCTAGTTTCTGGGAAGACAAAGACAGGTGGGTACAGGGTCAAGCCTGCCTAGTCTGCAGAGTGAGCTCACAGCAAGCCAGAGTAGCCTTGTAAAACTCTGTCTTCATGGTAAAAGATTAAAATGAGAGAAGTGGAGATATAACTTGGTTGTTGAGCACTTACAGGACATAGATCCAATCTCTAGTATTATAAAAAACAAAACAAGGTGCTGAGCGGATACAGACAGGTGAGTGAGTGGCCATGCAGCCAGAAGGTCCTGGGGAACTGAGTACAGGTTCCCTCCAACTCCCTAAGCTTTGCTGGCCATCCAGCGGGGTATTTCCAGGCTGCTGGCTTTCTTTAGCACATTCCAGCCTGCCCCCAAGCACTCCTTTTCATCTGTGGGTTCCTTGGATCCCCCAACTCAGCCTGCTTCAGGGCAGAAGGGATCTGAGAGCCAGCTCCAGAGCTGAGGGGACCTAAGAGAGGGCAGACCAAGAAAAACTCCCAAGTACACAATCAGCCACAGCAAAGATTGGACCAAGATGCTAAGACTCTGCTGGCTTCATTTGAAGGAAGAGATGGGCAGGTGCCAATGCAAGAATTCTTCCAACAACCTGAAAAGCAACATGATAACTCCAGAATCCAGTCAACATGCAACAGGAACACTTGAACACCTTAACCCAGAAGAAGTAGAAGAAATTGAGTTTAATCATAACCTTATGAAAATGATGGAGACCCTTAAACAGGAAGTGAAAAACTCCCTTAAAGAAATGGAAGAGACGACAAACAAAAACTTAGAAGAAATTAATAAATCCCTCAAAGATACCCAAGAAAACCAAGAAAAAGCAATCAAACAGGTAAAGGATACAGTTCAAGACTTGAAAACTGAAATGGAGGTAATGAAGAAAACAAACCGAGAGATGGCTGGATAAGGAAAATCTGGGTAAATGAACAGGAACTACAGAGACAAGTATAACCAACAGAATACAAGAGATAGAAGAAAGAATCTCAGGCGCTGAGGATACAATAGAGGGAATAGACTCATTGATCAAAGAAAACAGCAAGTCCAACAAATTCTTAACACAAAACATCCAGGAAATCTGGGACACCATGAAAAGACCAAACCTAAGAATAATAGGGATAGAAGAAGGAGAAGAATTCCAGCTCAAAGGTCCAGAAAATATATTCAACAAAATTATAGAAGAAAACTTTCCCAACCTAAAGAAGGATATTTTTATGAACATACAAGAAGTTTACAAAACACCGAATAGACTGGATCAAAAAAAATCCCCTCACCACATAATAATCAAAACACAAAACAAACAGAATAAAGAAAGAATATTAAGAGCTGCAAAGGAAAAAAGTCAAGTAACATATAAAGGTAAACCTATCAGAATTACACCTGAATTCTCATTAGAAACCCTGAAAGCCAGAAGATCTTGGATAGATGTGCTGCAGACATTAAGAGACCATGGATGCAAGCCCAGACTACTATACCCAGCAAAGCTTTCTTTTACCATTGATGGATAAAACAAGATATTCCATGAAAAAAAAACAGATTTAAATAATACGTATCCACAAACCCAGCCTTACAGAAAGTAATAGAAGGAATACCTCAATCCAAGGAAGCCAACAACACCCACAATAGCACAGACATCTGACAACCCTCCACCAACACAACTCAAAGAAGGGAAACACACAAACAATACCACCAAAAAAAAAAAATAACCGGAGTTAACAACCACTGGTCATTAATATCACTTAATATCAACTGACTCAATTCATGTAAAAAAAAGGCACAGGTTAAGAGAATGGATACAAAAACAGGATCCAACATTCTGCTATTTACAAGAAACACACCTCAACCACAAAGACAGCCACTACCTCAGAGTAAAGGGTTGGGAAAAGGTTTTCCAAGCAAACAGACCTAAGAAACAAGCAGGTGTTGCTATCCTAATATCTAACAAAAATTGATTTCAAACTAAAATCAGTCAGAAGAGATGAAGAAGGACACGTTATACTCATAACAGGAACAATTCATCAAGACGAAGTCTCAATCCTGAATATCTATGCCCCTAATATAAAAGTACCCATACATGTAAAAGAAACTTTACTAGAACTCAAATCACACATCAAACCCTGCACACTAATAGTAGGAGATTTCAACACTCCTCTCTCACCAATGGACAGGTCAACCCGACAGAAACTTAACAGAGAAATAAGAGAACTAACAGTTGTAATGACTCAAATGGACTTAACAGACATCTATAGAACATTCCACCTAAACAGGAAAGAATATAACTTCTCAGCATCTCATGGAACTTTCTCGAAAATTGATCACATACTCGGTAACAAAGAAAACATCCACAGATACAAAAAAATTGGAGTAACCACCTGTGTCTTATCGGATCACCATGGAATAAAGCTAGAATTTAACAACAATTCCACCCCCAGGAAGCCTACAAACTCATGGAAACTGAACAGTCAACTACTGAACCACCCCTGGGTCAAGGAAGAAATAAAGAAAGAAACTAAAGCATTCCTTGAATTCACCAAAAATGAAGACACAACATACCCAAACCTATGGGACACTGTGAAAGCAGTGCTAAAAGGAAAGTTCAGAGCATTAAGTGCCCACATAAAGAAAATGGAGAGAGCTCACATTAGAGATTTAACAGCACTCCTGAAAGCTCTAGAAAAAAAAAAAAGAAGCAGATTCACCCAGGAGGAGTGGAAGACTGGAAATAATCAAACTGAGGGCTGAAATCAACAAAATAGAGACACAGAAAACAATCCAAAGAATCAATGAAACAAAGATCTGGTTCTTTGAGAAAATCAACAAGATTGACGAACCCCTATCCAAACTAATCAAAAGGTGGAGAGAGAACACTCAAATTAACAAGATCAGAAATGAAAAGGGGGACATAACAACAGGCACTGAGGATATTCTGGGAATCATTAGGTCTTACTACAAAAGCCTGTACTCCACAAAATTGGAAAATGTAAAAGAAGTGGACATTTTTAAGACAAATACCATATACCAAAATTAAATCAAGATCAGGTGAACAATTTAAATAGACTGAGAATTCGCGAGGAAATAGAAGCTGTCCTCAAAAATCTTCCAACCAAAAAAAAGCCCAGGACCAGATTGTTTCAGTGTAGAATTCTAACACAATTTCCAAGAAGAGCTAATATCTATACTCCTTAATGTGTTTCACATAATATAAACAGAAGAGTCATTATGAAGCTACAGTTACCCTGATACCAAAACCATACAAAGACTCAACCAAGAAAGAGAATTACAGACCAATCTCACTCATGAACATTGATGCAAAAATTCTCAATAAAATACTGGCAAACTGAATCCAAGAACACAACAAAAAAATCATCCATTATGATCAAGTAGGCTTCATTCCAGATATGCAGGACTGGTTCAACATACGAAAATCTATCAATGTAATTCATCATATAAATAATCTGAAAGAAAATAATCATATGATCATTTCATTAGATGCTGAAAAAGCATTTGACAAAATTCAACACCCCTTTATTATAAAGGTCTTAGAGAGATTAGGGATACAAGAATTATATCTAAATACAATAAAAGCAATATACAGCAAGCTGACAGCCAACATCAAATTAAATGGAGAGAAACTCAAAGCAGTTCCAATAAAATCAGGAACAAGACAAGGCTCTCCACTCTCTCCATATCTCTTTAGTAGAGTGCTTGAAGTTCAAGCAATAGCAATAAGACAACATAAGGAGATCAAGGGGATTCGAACTGAAAAGGAAGAAGTCAAACTTTTGTTATTTGCAGATGATATGATAGTGTACATATGTGATCCCAAAAACTCTACCCAAGAAGTCCTACAGCTGATAAATACCTTCAGTGATGTGTCAGGATACAAGATCAACTCAAAAAAATCAGTAAACCTCCTATACACAAAGGATAAAGAAGCAGAGAAGGAAATCAGAGAAACATCACCTTTCATGATAGCCACAAATAGAATAAAGTATCTTGGGGTAACACTAACCAAACCAAGGAAGTGAAAGATCTATTTGACAAGAACTTGAAGGCTTTGAAGAAAGAAATTGAAGAGGATACCAGAAAATGGAAGGATCTCCCATGCTCTTGGATTGGTAGGATCAACATAGTAAAAATGGCAATTCTACCAAAGGCAATCTATAGATTCAATGCAATCCCCATCAAAATCCCAACAAAATTCTTCACAGACCTTGAGAGAACAATAATCAACCTTGTATGGAAAAACAAAAAGCCCAGGATAGCCAAAACAATCCTATACAATAAAGTAACTTTCGGAGGCATTACCATCCCTGACATCAAACTCTATTACCGAGCCACAGTAATGAAAACAGCTTGGTACTGACATAAAAACAGTGATGCTGACCAATTGAATCAAATCAAAGACCTGGATATTAATCCACAAACCTATGAACACCTGATTTTTGACAAAGGAGCTAAAATTATACAATGGAAGAAAGAAAGCATCTTTAACAAATGGTGCTGGCATAACTGGATGTCAACCTGTAGAAGAATGAAAATAGATCCATATTTATCACCATGCACAAAACTCAAGTCTAAATGGATTAAAGACCTCAATATAAATCCGACTACACTGAACCTGATAGAAGAGAAAGTGGGAAGTAGCCTACAATATATGGACACAGGAGACCACTTGCTACATATAATCCCAGTAGTACAGACAATAAGAGCAACAGCAAATAAATGGGACCTCCTGAAACTGAGAAGCTTCTGTAAAGCAAAGGACACCATCATTAAGACAAAAAGGCAATCTACTGAATGGGAGAAGATCTTCACCAATCCCACATCAGACAAAGGTTTGATCTCCAAAATATATAAAGAACTCAAGAAACTAGAAATTAAAATTCTAAATAACCCAATTAAAAAATGGAGTATTGAACTGAACAGAGAATTCTCAACAGAAGAAGTTCAAATGGCCAAAACATACTTAAGATCATGTTCAACTTCCTTAGTGATGAGGAAAATGCAAATCAAAACAACTTTGAGATACTATCTTACACCTTTCAGAATGGCTAAAATCAAAAACACCAATGATAACCTATGCTGGACAGGATGTGGAGTAAGGGGAATACTCATCCATTGCTGGTGGGAATGCAAACTTGTGCAACCACTTTGGAAATCAGTGTGGTGGTTTCTCAGAAAATTGGGAGTCATCCTACCTCAAGATCCAGCAATACCACTCTTGGGAATATACCCAAGAGATTCCCAGTCATACTACCAAAGCATTTGTTCAACTATGTTCATAGCAGCATTATTTGTAATAGCTAGAACCTGGAAACAACCTAGATGCCCCTCAATAGAAGAATGGATAAAGAAAGTATGGCACATCTACACATTAGTGTACTACTCAGCAGTAAAAAACAATGACGTCTTGAATTTTGCATGCAAATGGATGTAAATCGAAAACACTCTCCTGAGTGAGATAACCCAGATCCAAAAATATGAATATGATATATACTCTCATTAGTGGATTCTAGCCATAAACAAAGGACATTGAGTCTATAGTTCACTATCCTAGAGAAGCTAAATAATAAGGTGAACCCAAAGAAAACCATATATAGATCCTCCTGGAAATTTGAAGCAGACCAGATAGCCAGGCAAAAGTTGGGACCATGGGAGTGGGGTGGGGTGGGGGGAATGGAAGAGGGGGGAGAGAAGGGGAGGGTTGGGGAGATCTTGGGGGAGTGGGATGGTTGAGATGGAGGAAGGACATATACGGAAACAGGGAAGAAGATATCTTAATTAAGGGAGGCATTGTGGGGTTGGCAAGAGGCTTGACTCTAGAGGAGTTCCCAGATGTCCACAGGGATGTCCCCAGCTAGGACCCTGGGCAGTGGAGGAGAGGGTTCCTGAACTGGCGTTGTCCCCTAGTCAGACTGAGACTATCTTGAATATCATCATAGAACCTTTGTCCAGCGATGGATGGAGATAGAGACAGAGACCCACATGGGAGCACTGGACTGAGCTCCCAAGGTCCATTTGAAGAGCAGAAGGAGGGAGAATATGACCAAGGAAGTCAAGACCGTGAGGGGTTGGTTCACCCAATGAGACAGTGTCCCTGATCTAATGGAAGCTCATCAAATACAGCTGGTCTGGGACTGAACGAGCATGGGATCAAACTGGACCCTCTGAATGTGGCTCCCAATTGAGGCAGACTGAGAAGCCAACGATAATGACACTGGGATTTGTCTCTGCTGCATATACTGGCTTTTTGGGATCCTTTTCTATTTGGATGCATACCTTTCTAAGCCTGGATGGAGGGGGAGGGCTTTGGACTTCCCACATGGCAGGGTACCCTGCCCTCTCTTAGGACTGGAGGGGGAGAAGGGGAGGCTGAGTGGGGGAGCAGGAGGGAAGTGGGAGGAGGGGAGGAAGTGGAAATTTTGATTCCTATTATTTATAAAGTAATAAAAAAATTATCAAAGGAAAAAAAATTAGGACCATTCACAGATGGGTTACCAGAATCTCAACTACATTCTCAAATTGTGAGCAAAATCTTGGGTGGCTGTTGTTTTATTTCTAGAACAGGGATTGGTGTTTTTTCATAGCCACTCATAGGCCTTGGTGAAGAACCACTGGCCTGGATAGTATTTCATTGTCTCCAAACATTATGATTCTTACGTACAAAAGGACCCAGCCTTAGCCTTTGACCTAAGCAAAATTCAAGACGAAGTCTCTTGCCTCCATAACATTTTCCCCTTACGAGAAAGAACAAATGGTATAGCAAATCCCAAAAATTCAGATGATCTTGAATTATCACAGTGCTTGGCACCGTGCAGCGCTGGGATAGCTGGGAAACCAGAGACTCCAGGGTCCACTAAGCATAGCTGCCCCCATTATGGCAAAAAGCAACCGCTTTCTGCTGCGTGCTTGAGCTGAAACTTCTCCGGTCTTAGTTTGTTGACTTGGTCCTAGGGAAGGGACAAACCTGGCCAAGTCTGGTAAACGGACAGCAATGGAAAGCCAGGGCTTCACCGTCTGCTGGCAGACAGGGCTGCTGCCGGCACCACACTTGGTCAGTTCTTCCCAAGCAGCCATGGATGGCTTTGGCAGGTGCTGGTTGGCTGGCCCCAGAACACAGGAAGTTCTGGGTCATGGTGACCTCGAGATGTTGATGCCAGATGAAATATGCCCTGGAGGTTCTCCAGGGTCACATGGCGTGTGGAGCAAGAGAAGGCAAAGCTGCTCTTGTGCTGACAAAGTGGATTTTGGCTCCAGAGTAACACCCCTTGGGGACTAGGAGGAGTTGTGGGTGGAAGCGGAGAGGGGAGGCGGGTCAGGCCAGACGGGGTGTGAAAATGGGCAGCGGGGGAATCAGTTTCTATTTTCTTATCCCATCCTCTGTGGCCTTCCAGGAGGTCATTTGCTCCCAGAGGTAGAGGCATAGCTTGCAATCCGTGGCATAGAAATCTGGGGGGAAAGTTTGGATGTGGTTTTGTTGTTTGTGTGGCAAGGTGAGTAGATATCTAACTTCATATGTGCTGGGACCCAGCTGGGTCAAAGTTGTTTAAGTTGGAAGAAAGTTGGCCGTAGATGGTCATGGAAGGGTTTCTATAGGTATGGAACCCTTACCTATAGACGCTATTTGGTTCACATGCTATTTGGAAGAACATGACTCTTTCTTTCTTATTCTGCTGAAGTCACCTCACCTTGTTTCTCAATGCTTGCTTATCTCCACGGAGGGAGATAAGTTGTTTTCCCTTGAAGCTTATTACACCAGAAACCTGACCACACTGTCTTTTGTCCCACCTAGGCCAATGTTGTCTAAATACAATTCCAGTGCAGAGGGAAGAGCTTGGCTTCATCCACCTACAAGAATTAAGAACAGAGGGCTAAATGGAATTAAAGGAGAAGGAAGGAGCCAAGTCCAAAACAAGATTCAGCTGGGAGAGGTCGGCCTGATAAACAGGCTGATTTAAGGCTTGGGGGAAAGGCCAGGCCCCAGGCACTGACCAGGAGTCAAAGAGGGGCACAGCCATCAAGAGAAGACAGCTGCCTATGATATATGAGTATCTCGGTCTATACCACCCATACCTGACAGAGAAGTGGGCCTTGCCCTGTTCTCTACCAAAGACCAAACTACCTCAGCTTCAGTGTGTGAAGAGATGGAACATGAGTGAGGGAATCTGGTGGATGGAATCTATCAAGAAGACCAAATGCATTGTCTGGGGGCCAGCTCCAGTCTTACCTCCAAGAATATTTACCCAATCCCTCTCTGCAGCTTTTGGTTCTCCTTTTCCACCCCGTCCAGTCACACTTCATATTTTGGTTCTAACATGTCTCACATGGTTGCATAACAAATTATTTGGTAATAATCCTGACTAATATTTGTACAGTCTTTGCTTGCAAAGTTTATTGCTTTTGAAAATACTAATTTGTTTGCTCCCTGCAAGGACCCTGAGAAACAGCTATGAAAAGTGTTGATGGTTTGGTTTATAGGAGGCAGAATGGTGCAGGCAGCACAGACCTTTTTTTCAGGAGGCTAAGATTTGAATTTAAGCTGTGTCATTGTCTGGTTATGGGAGACAGAACAAGATGTTTGGTGCAAGCGGCAGTTGTGCCACGGAGGGAATTGTGTACTTTTATCAAATGGTGGAGACTTTGTGGCTTCCATGACGAGCTGAGATTTTGTAGAAAAAGATCTGTCTCTGTAAATCAAGAAAATATTATGATTTGGAAGCATCATTTACAAAAAACTAAGATCTTATTTATTTTGAGTATGTGTGTATACACATGAATGCACACCTGTGTGCATGCACACACATGAGTGTAGGTACCTGGGGAGGTCAGAGGAGAGTGTCAGAGTCCCTGAAGACTGAGTTATTATTACTCATCACGAGCTGCCTAACATGGGTGTCGGGCACCAAACTCCAGTGTTCTGCAAGAGCAGTATGTACTCTTAGCTGCCGCGTCAGCATTCTTTACAGCTCCTGGAGGCATCATATTTTTGCAGTGTTTGGAACACTACAGAAATACCATGGATTTTGTTAGTAGTTAGTTTGGTGGTGGCGGCGGTGGTAAGTAGTGGTTTTTTGTTCATTTTTTTCCCCCAATGGAACAACTTTCTTGCAAAGTTTCTTTTGGAAACATGAAGATTATACTCTCTGTTAGGTTTTCCGTCACAGTCCTGAGCCACCAAATCCTTTGGGCCTCACTGTTGCTCTGGGCGAACTGCATCTCGATGCTATGCCATGATGCTTCTCTTTTCTCTTTTCCTCTTCTGTGCTCCAACGGGTTTCCTGCTACTCTTGGAGCTTGCCTGCCCGTGTGTAGGAACAGAGGGCTGTAAGGAACAGTTCGTGTTTGGACAGCATGGTGCTGATATCCAGCATGAGCCAAGATGGTTGCACACCCATGGGGCTTTGAATCAGCACAAAATAACTAACACTGGACATTCTGGAAACAGAAGGATAAACTGTGATATAATCTGTAGTATAACAATTTCTGACAGAATAAAACTTTTTTTTTAGCTTTGTATACATGTGGTTTGGCCTGTGTGCAGGTCTGAGTGTGTAAGCCTGTGTCCACTTATAAGTGGTCTATGTGTGTCAGTGTGTGAGGACATCTGCCTGCCTAGCAGCCTTCCCCTTGTGTGAATACGATATATCTCACCTATTTGTGGCTTATCCATTCTCTCCCACCTCCTAGCCTCTCACAACCCCACTCCATTCCTCTACTCAGACCTCCAACCTCTTGTCTGTTTCAGTTAGCAAGATTTGCCTGCAAGGCTAAAAGACTGAAAAGTGTTGGATTGGAACCCTGAATCACTAGGAAAGACTCCCCTGGTCCTGGTGGGTACTCTGCTGGCAGAGGAGAAAAGCAGCTGTTGAGAAAGTCAACTGGATGTTTAGCTGCACCAAAAAAATGGTTATAAGATACTTTTTCACTTTGATGAAAAGCCAACATGCCCTAGTTGAGAACTAAGAGATACTGAAAATTCGGGTATGTCGTTTAGAGCAGGCAGAGCTCATTAGGATCCTTTATAAAAATGGAAGCAGGTACAGGAAAGTCCAGGGAGCTGCGGGGAAGACAGAGTCTCCCTGAAAAGCCAGTGCAGAGGAGGATGGATAAGGGAAAGTCATGTTTGCAGGATGCAGATACACATCTTCCAGTGTCTACCTCATAATGTTGGCAGTCACTCCTATTGGAATGTTCAACATCCATACTTTGCCCTTATGAAGTACCTCTTACATATCACAATACAGGGACTGCATGCTTTTTGCTTTTTTTTCTTTGTATCGATAACACATAACACAGTAACAGACTCTCAGGAATAAAACATCAATAAAGACCAAAAAATAAGCCATATCGATATAAAACAGAAATCCCCCTTTAAAGGGTGCTTTTCTAGTTAACATTAGCTGTCAAGTTGACACAACTCAGAGTTACCTGAGGGACTCTCAATGGGGGTATTGCCTCAATTAGATTGACCTGTGTGCTTGTCCAAGGGGCATTTTTCTTGATTGCTAATTGATGTAGGAGGGCCAGACCATTGTGGATGGTGCCATCCCTGGGCAGGTGGGCCTGGGTTGCACAAGGAGGGCAGCTGACCATGAGACTGGGAGTCAGAGAGTGGGCAGAGTTCCTCACTCAGTGTTTTCTGTTACAAGTTCTTGCCCTGCCTGAGTTTCATTCCTGACTCCTATCAACAATAGACTGTAACCTTTAAGATGAAATAAACCCTTTGATTCCCAAGACGCTTTTGGTCAGTGCTTTATAAGAGCAATAGAAAAGTAAACTAGACTAACAATTGGTGCTGAGAATGCCTTGTTGCTGTGATGAACCCGGTTTGGAGGGGAGCATTGTACAAGTGTTTGCATAGGAAAAGCTTTTGAGTGTTTGGAGCACAAGAGGCTGTTCTGCGGGAGCTTGGAAGAGGAGGATGTTGAGAGAAATGAAGACAATTGAGGCCCCACTTGTCAAGCTTCAGAGGGAAGCAGAGACTCTGTTGAGAATCTTTGTGTGATATATTTAGGAATCTGGCTTCTGGTCAGCTGGAGCTGAAGAATCATTTGCGATCGGAAGGAGACCGGCATCTCCAGAAGAAATCTCCTTACTGGACAACTGATGCTAGTCAGCTGGGGCTGAAAATTCAGCTGTGATTGACAAGAGATCAGCATCATTGAGGGGAAATCTCTTGGGAAATATGCCTACAAGGTTAGCGTACAGAAGCGACCGCAGTGGGATGGGATGGGGGGTGATGATTTGCATCTAAAGCTGGAAGCTAAAGCTTGATAATGTGGAAGACTCACTCCTCTGGCGCTGGCTTTGAAGGCACAAGAGATGCGAGATCAAGGGGGTCCCGGCTGACTTTTGGCGCAGTCTGACAAGGTTGGAGTCCCTGAAGAGAGGCCAGGAATGGAACATTTTTAGTGGAGACCCCAGGATCCTGGAGATGTGAGGAAAGTGGACATCGACCAAGAACAATGGCTGGGGTTGCATTGCCATGACCTGAGCCTGTAAGACAAGCTTTGTGCGCTGTGGGTGGCAGCGTCGAGGAAGGGGAATTAACAAAACCTTTTGAAACTAGGTCACCAGTGAGTCCCAGATGTGACATCCAGTGCCCTACTGGACTTCTGTTTTATGTTGATTTGATTGTAATTATGCCTGGCTTCTCCTCCCTTCTTGGAAAAGAAAGTATTAATTTGTTTTTGATTTTACAGGAGCTCACAGTTCAAGTATTTTCAAGAGACATTAAACTTTCAAAAATTATGTAATTTTTAAAAAAAATATTTAAAATTTCATATGATGTATCTTCATTATATTCACCCTCCCACTCCTCTTCCCAACTCCTCCCAGAGGAACCTCTCCTCCCTGGCCTCTCACTTTGTGCCCTCTTTTTCTTTTTAGAAGAGACTATCTCACAACAGACACACTGGTCTTACTATCTATCTCTTCGTCCCTCTTCTGTGATGTTCCCTAAGTCTTAGGTGTAAAGGTCAGGTTGTAGATGCATTGATTAGGAGTGGGCACCCAACATTTAGTCAGCTTCTGCTTTTTGACCTGTTGTGGCTTTCTGTAATGATCTCTGAAACAAAGCAAAGTCTCTTTGATGATGGACAAGACCAACACTATCCGTGTATATAAGTATTTAAGATGCAGTTAGAAAGCTTACTGGTTTAGGAACGTGGTCATAGTAGGTTCTCTAGATTCCCTGACCTTATCATCTATGGGTAGCTGGATAAGTTGGTAGTGTCAGGTGTGAATTTCCTTCTAGTTAGTGGGACGTTAAGTCCGGGCAGGAGGCTGTTGAGTTAGGTCCAGGATTTAAATAAGTGGTACTATTGCATCTTTTGGGATATCTGGCCATTGTTGTAGTTTGTAGGCATTGCAGATGGATTAGGGCTATTGATTAATTTTTTCAAAGCATTGGGATTTGTAAGGAGTGTGGGACTTTTAAAGTTGTACTGTATTTTATATTATTATATTAACATAAGCACTTGGGGACAAACAAGGAAGAAAAGATGATAGCTTAAGGTGTTGTGTTTGTATATCAAATAGACAAGGCATAGAGTTACCTTGTTTGCTTTAGCTGTAAACTTGGTATAGCCCAGAGTTATTCGAGAAAAGAAAAGGCTAACTGAACATGATCCTGAGAGCAAGGAAGGAAGGAGAGTTCCTCTGTTGAGTCTGCTCTAGGTTCCTGTTTTGAGTTCTTGCCTTGTCTTCCCTCAGCAAAAGTCTGTCACCTGTATAATGATATAAACACATCCCTTCCCAAGTTGCTTTTGTTCATGGTGTTTGCCAAAGCAACAGAAAACTAGGATGGTTGCAAAGATACATTCTCATGGAGTTTGAGAAAGATGGGAACAGCCAGTCCTTGGGAAGGAGCAGCAGTAGAGCAGATGTAGGAAAACCTCGCGGACCTGCTGTCTGTCCTGTGCTTCTGTTTTCTTCCTTGTGTCAGCGTCATTCTTCTTAGTCACTACTGTGTCCTCCACAGGGAATCATCATGGCCCATCACAGTTCCTAAGCTTTTGAGAAGATAAAAAGAATAATAAAAGAATAAAGGGTAGTGTCTCAGGGTTTTATTGCTGTGAAGTGACACCATGACCATGGCAACTCATATAAAGGAAAACATTTAATTGGTTTAGTCCATTATCATCATGGCAGGAAACATGGTAGCATGCCGGCAGACAGGGCGCTGAAGAAAGAGCTGAGAGTTCTGTACCTTGATCTGAAGGCAACAGGCAGTAAAATGTATGTACCATACTGAACATAGCTTGGGCATATATGAGACCTCAATGCCCACCCTCACAGTGACACTCTTCCTCCAACAAGGCCACACCTACTTCATGGAGGTTACACTTCCCTATAACGGCACTCCCTATTGGCCAAGCTTTCAAACACATGGGACTCTGATGGACATACCTACCTACTCAAACCACCACAGGTAGCTAGAAAGATAAATCACACTTCTATGGTAGCACCATATACTATGTTAATATATTGACTTAGTAAATGAATTGGTAGATAAAACAAAGGAATTATCCTCTTTTGGTCTCTTGTTTTTCTGAGAGATGAGAATGATGTCTACTTTAGGGTCTTGTACTGAAGATAAAAAAAACTCCAGTTCTTGGTGGGTCAACAAAGTCAACAGAGGCTATCTAAGGTTTTTATCTTTCATCTTGTTTGAATTAAGGATGTAAATTCAGCAAAGATTCATTACTATAGATATCTTTTATATATTTATTATTGTATGCCACATTAATTATATGGAATAATAGGTTCAGTATAATGTTTTCACGCATACATGTAATATACTATGGCCTATGCCCTCATCACCAACTCTTCATCCTCCTTTTGCCTCCTCCTTGCAGATTCTATATATCAGAGAGATGATATAAATATCTCATTTTTGAGCCAGCTTATTTTGCAAAACATAATGGTCTCCCGTTCTCCCCATTTTTCTGTAATTGTCTTGAGACTTTATATATGCATCCCATTTTCATTATCCACTCACCCGTCAGTGGATACATAGGATCACTGTCTTGTCTATTGTGAACAGTGCTGCCTATGCAAATACCTCTCTTCTGACTTTGATTCCTAGGAGTGACACAACTGGATCTTAAGATACTTCTATATTTTAATTTTAGACTAATCTGCATTCTAATTTTCATAGAGGCCATATTAATTTAATTTTCTCCTATCAGTACATAAGGGTTCCTTTTCCTTATGGTCTCGCTGGCATTTAGTATTTTTGGCTTTGTATACCTGATAGGCATTTGGACTGTGTTTGAGATGGGATCACATTGTGGTTTGACTTGCATTTTTCTTATGACTAAAGATTCTAATTTTTCATATTATTTTTAGTTACTTGTGCGCCTTCTGCTGGTCCTTCTCCTCCTCCTTCTTGTCAAATTATTCACATCTGCAATTTTGGATTGCTTGTTCTATTGGGGTTTAATTTTTTATTTTGTTATATGTTCTGGGTATCAATCCTCTCTTGGATGAATAGCTGGTAAATATTTTCTCCAGTTCTGTAGACTGACTCTTCACTGTGCTGATTCCTTACTGTGCAGAAGATCTTTAATTTATGCAATCCATTCCTGCGCTATTGGAGTCACATTCAGAATGTCTTTACCTGTGCCTACATACCTTTCTTTAGGAGTTGCAGGTTTCGAGTCCTACATTAAAGTATTTGATCTTTTAATTTTTGAACAGGAGAGAGATAGGAATCTAGTTTCAATTGTGTTTGTATGTATGTGTGTGTGCGAGTGTGTGTGTGTGTTCCTATCTGTCTGTCCAGTTTTCTGAGCAACAGTTACTAAAGAGAGATTTTTCAACCAATTCTATCAGTATACTTGACTGATAAAATTCCTACAAAACTGAATAACCAGTTTTGATGATTTTCTGCCTGGTCCTGAAGCTCAATCCTAGGGTCTCATGGGCCCTTTTCTTTAATTATTCTCTCTCTCTCTCTCTCTCTCTCTGTCACACACACACACACACACACACACACACACACACACACACACCATGGAGTTGTTTTGGAATTGGCATGGGGCCTGTTCTGAAGTGTGTTTGATTTACCTACTGGAGAAAATTTACTTTTCCTTTCCCAGCAGGTATCATTTGCAAATAACTTCTGGGTTAAGGGTGGCATTTTGTGTCTCGTTCCTCCTCTC